>OZ026846.1:6817104-6989628 GCA_964023205.1 Lutraria lutraria | reverse complement strand
ATACATGTAATTACATTGTATATTTCAATTGAAAGCTTTCTCCTATTTTTTCTCTGTTCGCCCATTCAAAAGCTATAGTCATTTCAGAGCCGCCCAAAAGAAAGGGGAGATAAGATACAGGAGAACCGTGTATTTATATTCCTACTCTTTGAAAGTTTTTCCTGGGTCTTAATCATGCCCGGTGTAACACTGATACACCCTTTTTCCTGTGATTTCTGGATAAGCGTCACTGAGAAATTCTAAAGGCGGAGCCGAGAATCGAACTCACAACCTTTCGTTTGGTAGTCCAGCACATTAGCGCTCAACCACTGACCACCATTAAGTATTAGAACAGAGAGATGATATATATTTCCCCTGTAATTATGTCTCTATGAAAACACAATGTGAACACTAAGCAGATATGGGCATATTTATTTATTTGTAACATGTTCATACATAAAACGGAAAAAAAAATTATGATATTTAAATACACCAGTTTTTATCTAGCTGTATATTTTTCTACATTAATGTAATTCACCATACAATATTAATTAGTGAGTAGGTAAATAATGAAGAACTTTTAAACATTTCATTAATTCATACAACATGACAAAATAATCTAACCCTCTTTGATATATATATGAACCAATAAGATTATTATTCAGTTAATGTATATTCAACATAATTATGAGTGAAAATAAGCCAAGAAACACATCAACAAGCTTTAGTCAGGGGAAGTAACTCCTACCGTGACAATTACAATCATGAGAGGTTGCCTTTACAAGCAAAATAACAGTCTGTAAATAAGCTTTTGAAGCATAAAACAAACAAATGAATAAAGCCAGTGAAAACTTGCAAAAACCTGAAACACTTGAACAATATCATGCCTCACTCACAAATGCCCCTAACAAGAAATCAAAGTTCAAAAAATAAATATTTGGTACAGTTTCTAATTGAAATAATCATCCAGTAATCTACAAGCTGTCACCTCTGTAACATTATAAATTCTTTATCTGCTTATAGGAGATAACAGGTGGCAGCTCCAATACTGTCTGCTATCAGATGATATCATAGTTCGTAAACATTCAATACTGTCTACTTTCAGATGATATCATAGTTCGTAAACATTCAATACTGTCTACTTTCAGATGATATCATAGTTCGTAATATTCAATACTGTCTACTTTCATGATAGCAAAATTTGTCAATGCTAGCTGTCATTGAGAAACATTTATTGCACAAAGAACTTACATCCATTATCCATTGCTCACAGAAAAATACCCACACAAGTAAACAATAACTGAGCTCTGTATGTAAAGGTATAACATACTGAGTGTATATTGCTGGTCTGTGGTTAGTATACCATCTGTCAAATCCTCAAAATATTTATAAGTCATTTTCTAAAAAAAAAATGTATTCCAAAAAAAAATGTTTCACTTAATTTACTATGAATTCTTTTCCCAACAAAATTGTGTCATAATTTACTAGTAAGACATATGCTCTGACCACAGTCAGTACATATCAGAATGCCTTTATTCAACTCACAACCTATTGTGAATGAAATAATATTAACAATTAGGTACAGGTTTCTGACAAAAATAAAGAGAGTCGTTCGGAAGAATTTAACAAAATAAGCAATATTCTTTTAGTACAGGTACCGGGTAGTTTGTTTGCACCAACTCTTGTACACATGAAAATAATACATTCTGTAGTACATGTTAATGTTGTCTTGTTTATTTTTAGTTGACAAATAATACACATGTATAACAAATCCAAACTCCCTTAAGATTCTGAGTTAAAGTGCTGAATACATTTACTTACAATATTTGTCACACAATCTATGGCTATATTTAGTACAACAAGTCTAAATGAAAAACTTGACAGAAACACAAGTTTACAGACATAGTTCAATCAATACAACATAGCATTACAATAGAGTATAAATTAAATTGCATAAAATCAACAGTCACAATACATAAAAACTGTTCAGTGTAACGCTACTAGTTTATCTCAAGGTTGCCATGAATAAAACACATCTACTTAATAAAACATGCATAATGGTTAACATCTCGACTTCACACCAGATTACTTCAACATATTATTTCTCTTACCATTCTTTTAAATTGATTGGTTAACGTAACTAGACCCATGAAGATAAGGGTGATCTGGACATATGTTATAAAGATTCGTATTTTATCTTAATCATATTAAGTACTGAATAGTCAACAGAAAATTTATAGACAGTAGTCTGTATGGTTATACTAAACAACACAATTTTATGGATGGTACAAGTTAGATAATACTTAGTAGTACAATCTCATTAACAAACTATCTAGACACTTAAACATTCAACGACAAGAACAATGACCAAATTATCTCAGGACTGACCTTAAGTATCAATCAGCCTTAAGTATCAATCAGTCTCAAGGTAATGATAGCCTGGGTCCGAACTATATAAAACTAAATCTTTCTCCAGAGCTCAAACCTCAAATATTATCTTTTAACATTTCTATATGAATTATGATCAGACAATTATGAATAAAATTATTGATACATTATTCTGACAGAATAATTGGTCTGAACATGTATTTAAACATTACCAAGATCAATCTTTTCACAAATCATACTTTAAGAATGGAATAGAGATTTGAGTTTGGAAACTGTTCTCAAGTTTTAAAACCTTGGAGCCTGATCTCAAGTTTATGACAGCCTGATCTTAAAGCAGCCAAATGTAAGGAGCATGTTTCATGAGAATCATTACACGAACAATAGTGAATGTTAAAAATGTATTTTGTAAAGACATGATATCTACATATTTATATAACAACAGTAAAGTCAGCATTCAGTACAATTTATATGACCATATACAATATTCAATATAGGAAATATCTATATAATTGTGTAACTTTTTATCAACAATTTTTACCTATTCAATACTATTTACACATAACATATATGTTTAACAAGTTAACACATTAAGACAATTGAGTATATTCTAATGTTTTAAGCTATAGCGATATAGCAAGAGGGGAATACCATTGCACACGAACAGACATACACAAATCACATACAAACATAATATACAAATACATTAATATGTCACAGTAAATTATACATATCACTCATCATGGTGAACCCATCACACTGACCAACATTATTTTATCAATTCACGACAGGGTCTGAGGGTTATAAAACTTTAGATAACTGTCGCCAAGCACTAATCTCATATTATTGTCTTTAAAATTTCTAAATGAATTATGATTGGACAATAATGATATTAATAATACATTATTTTGACAGAATAATTGATCAGAACATGTATTTAAACATTACCCAGATCAATATTTTCAACCATCAGACTTTGAGAATGGAATGGAGATTTGAGCTCGAAGACTGTCCTCAAGTTTTATAACCTCAGGGCCTGAAACATTAAACAAACATTAAATAATCATAGAATACATGTACAGAGAGTGGCTAGGTTTTGTTTATAAAAATATTCATCAAAATTGTTCAGTAAATATCATGTTCATATTTTGACAATTTGGATTCATGGAAAGTTCAAACATCAGACCTCAAATTCTGTTTGACTACAATACATTGTCAATACATGTAGACAAAGAAATCCAGACATGTTTAAACAAGGCTATGAATCCTTTCAACAAATATTGCTTTGAATTTACAGCACTTCGGAAGCTTCAACATTATGGAATGAATTAAAAGATTGCAACATCTTACAAGTTTCAAGTCTCATAGAAACATATGAATAACATCTTGATTTGTTGTGCACAATGCATGGTAAAAATATTAACAACTACACATATTTTTTTTAACAATACAGAATATTTTGAATCAATAACATTCAGAGAGTTATCAAATAAATTTGATCTACACAGTTATTATATTAAACAAGTATTCAAGCTAATAAAGCATCAAACATACATAAATCAACTCTCAATCAACACTTGATCAGTAATCAGAATGGAATTGCACAAAAAACTGAAACATTACAATATTATCTAAGTTACAATTGTTTCAATACTGAAAACATGTTTACATGTAGTATGCTAGACAATTCTATTTCACAGATAACTAGTCAAATGAATCAGATTTATCTATATGATGGGAATACTATACTTAAATAACATTAATGAACTAAATCATGAATATTCATAGGGAAAATTATCTATGAATATTCATAGAGAAAATTATCTATGAATATTCATAGAGAAAAATATCAATGAATATTCATAGAAATATGAAAATGTATGTTTCTATCACTAGAGCTACAGACTGAATCTTGAGTTTTCTTCTTGACAGAGGGTACTTCTATTTGCTTTAACTGGTCCCAATAATATGAGTACTTGATAGAGAAAGGAAATGAAATCTAAAATATCTTCAACCTACAAAGATCTTCCACTATATGTATGACATGGTGAAGACAAAGGGTGATCACAATACGAAACTCTATAACAAAAAATCCAAGTGGCTTTCTGCAGTGTACCATTCCCTCTTGCAAAATCCAAATAAACTCAAGTATAACATATCTCCGTACCATCAAAACGAATCCTTAAATTTCTTCCTGCATATTACAATTCTGTATACTGTCAACTTGTTTCTCAATAATCAATATATCAAAGTCTATCAAACATTTCCCCACTATACATACACATACACTAGGAGCATTTGTTTGTATGTCAATACAATATTTAATACAGTTTTATCTTTGTATATAGAATATTCAGAGCTGTGGTTGTAGAAGGTCACACAATATTTTGGCTACTTTATCCCGACTTGTACGCACAGTAAGTCTGAACATCTGTAAACAATATAAGGATAACTTTTATGAATACAAAAGTAGATATAAGGAAATAACACAATAAATTTTTATTTCAGAAGGAGAGTGAAATGTGCACATCATTATTATTATATACAAGATGTCAGTGATACATACATGACTTAGCATCTTATACAATGCTTTATCCCTGCTTACATGTCGAGGGCTCAGCGCAAAACTGTCGTAACTTGTTATTATTTCAATATGAGTTACAACACTGTTGCGCTGAACCCTCGATGTGTGATTGTTGGACAAATTAAATACATGTATGTACTTTTTAAGACAGTCCAGACATGCCATTTAGAAGAAATATATGTGACATAATAAGAAATTTATTACAGAATCTTCATTTACAAGTGATCTCTACATTAATGACAGTTTGACTTAAATACAGGGTTTCGTGTCTAATACAATAATAATATACCTGTGCTTGTTTGTTTGGTTCAAGGCGCACGAGAACTCCAACTTGTTGATTTCTAGAATGTAAAACACCAGCACATACATAGTTTTCTGGATTAGGATCAATTCCTTCCAACACACTGACACTGAATCCAAGCAACTGCAAATAGATATATTAACAAATTACAAATATACATAACTACATAACATGACTGTCATATACATAACTACATAACATGACTGTCATATTTCATTGTGCAAACTTTTAACAGGCATCCACTTGATAGAAGCTTCAGGATTACTGTATTTTCATGTATTTTCGCTGGGCTCAATTTTCGTGGTTTTTACTAAAATGCCTATTTCGTGGGGACATAAATTCGTGGATTTTCATGTTTGAAAAAAAGCCTTATCTCTGCATTCAAATTTGTGGTGATTTAATTTCATGGATTAGCTGACCCACGAAATCCACTAAATTAAATCCCTGACAAAAATGAATGATTCCACAGTATGTAATTTTTCTACTAAACTTTATCACACAATTATTTAGAACAAAACAACTTCCGAATAATGTCCACTTGTCAATAATGACCACATTATGTCTTTCCCGAGGGTGACCTTCATTCACAGGTTTGACTGTACCTAATTAGATATAGAAGTTAAGGGGCTAGCACAGAACCCTAATTCTACTTGGACTTGAATAAAGTGATGCAGCTGCAGATGTCCATGTATCATTTTCATCAGTACATAGTTTGAAGCATGATACATGTATTAATTTGTGTAAAAAAAAAACTTTTCATAGCTTAAAATAATTCTTAGTAATACATGATATCCCATCCCAACAAACTCTGGAATAATATAACATAAAAATACCTTAGCCTTAATTTGTTCTCCATCCATTGGTGTTGTTGCTTTAAATATTTGTTGACTTTCCTGGTCAGGACTGAAAACACAATGAAAAATAATAAAATTTAACCAGAAAACTAACCAATATTTGTATACACCTCAATATGTAAGGCTTAAATTTAAACTATGTTTGTTTGCCCTTTACCGACTGACTCAAACAAATTTAATGCAAAATCAGAGAGTACTTTTTTTATTTGCGCTTTTGAGCTACCATCCACTATTTTCCCATTTCTGATCATTTGTAAAGCATACAATGAATGATTATATGGTAGCAGCATACAGATTTAGACTGACAATAGGGAGGGGGGAGAATAAGTTAACACCCCTTTTGGACAAAACCAATTCTGGGGTCCATACAGTCCTGTAACATGACCAATATGAGACATAGAAATGAACTTACCTGCTTAAAGCTTTCCATCTAGAGAAGAATGTTGTAGAGTCCATTTCTGCAGGGGTTATGTATTTATTCAATACTACAGGTAACTTTAATGCAATCTTTTGTTGAGCACCACAATACCTGAAAAACAACACCAAAATTAGGAAATATGGATTGGAATATATCAATACCACTAATTTGTTAAATAAACATGGAAGTAAATAAACCTACAGACTCTTATAATAAATTATAGATCACAGGGTCAGTACATTAGATATGTCATAAAATAAAATATAACATAACTTTGAGACACTAAACAAGGCCATATTTGGATAACACTTATTTACCAGTATGTGGACATATGGAAACAAACATACCAATCATTGTGCTAAAACTTGAATTCATTGCTTTTTACATTAAATAATAATTCATTATTGTAGTTGTTAAATGGGAAATAAAACAAGGCACAGAATACTTAAAAAGCTTTGAATTAGTATGTAAAGCGTTTGTACTACATACCATGATGATGTAATCATATACTGTATTTTCATTTATTTTCGTTGGGCTCTATTTTCGTGGTTTTTACTAAATTGGCTATTTCGTGGGGACAAAAATTCGTGGATTTTGATTTTTGAAAAGAAATACATCATCTCTGCACTTAAATTCGTGGGGATTTGATTTCGTGGATGAGCCGACCCACGAAATCCACGAAATTAAATCCCCAACGAAAATTATTGATTCCACAGTACTTACATGAATTGTATACTCATGATAGGTGCATCTTCAAACTCCTGCACACATGCCATGTTAAATTGTTGTTTAACTTGTGCACCAGCCTCAACTTCACTACCTACAGGTTTCTGTTGAATACTTAAACCTGATTATAAGTTAAGGCTTCAAATTCTTCTATTACTGTGAAATGTGTTCTTTTCTTCAAGCGATCAGCATAATAAGCTTACAGGACTTCATAACTTAAAACTTTAACATTTTTATATGTACCGGTAATAGTGAATAACATTGTAAAAATACTGATCCTTCCAAAGACAAGACGCAGCCTTTGAACCTATAAGAGGTCAATGTGATAAAGGTCAAATCAAGGTTGGTCCAAGGCAACTACCGCAAAGCAATAGACTAAGTCTAGTTAACCCTGTACAGACAAATAGACAAGACAAGAAAATCACTTTTTGCCACTGCATGAGTAGATACTGGCAGGGGGCATCAAAATCAAGGAAGACAAACCTATTCTTTCGATCAAGTTTCTTACACTAAGGAAATCTGTTGATTGATTGACTGATTGATTGACTTACTGGCTGATTGATTGATTGATTTACTGACTGACTGATTGATTTACTGACTGATTGACTGAGTTCACACTACAGAAAGGATACTTTCAGTTAATCCACCAGGTTGACTGATGTCTACACAGAATGCATTAAGCTGGAATGTTGTTTTATTACCATAAAATACCCAAATTCTACCTAAATCTTCTCTGTACTCCGATTTCACCCCAATCTGAACTAAATCATTCTCAAACAGAACTCCATTGTTCTTACATATAAACCTGAAAATTAAACAATGAAAATATAGTGAAGTTATATAGAACCTAAATCCATATGATATATTGCTATTTTCAGATATACCAAACATTTTAGGGTATCAAAATACCCATCAAATCTTAATTAAGATGACATTTCGATAAGCATGTCAAGCCAAGTCAAGCATGACATAAAAATTAAATTATAATCATTTTAAAAGTTAATGTTTAATGAAAATTTCAACACATTATACAGACAACACATATTTAGGATAATTTGTATAATGCTGACACATTTATTAAGGATATAAATTTCATATTTACTTCAAATCAATCTGCTATAGATAACTTGTATCAAGCCTTGTTTGTAAAAAATCTCATAATTCATACTCTATGTGTGACCCAAGATTTTCATATAATGTAATACCAAAATACAAATTCAAGGGCAGATAACTCCAGAGTATTCAGCCTTTGACAGAGTTAAAAACCCTTCATGCTGATAAACATTTCTGTATAATTTCATAACTCTGTCCCAAATATTTTTGGAGATATGCATAACACAAGATTTTCGGATGGAAGGACGGACAAAGGCAAACTTATATGCCCCCATCTTTCAGATTGGGGGCACAAAAATGCCGATTAACATTCCAACCTTTTGAAAGCTTCATCTGCACCACCAGTAAGTCCCGTTGGATCCATACCATTAGTAGATGGAGGTGCTGGAGAACTGGTAGTCAATGTATCAAACATATCAACAAGTAGACCATCTCCTCCACCAGAGGGCGCTGAAGTTTGTGTAGGGGTACCAAGTCCTAATAGATCCACAGAAGCAGACCCTCCAACTGGGGATCCCTGAAAAAAAATAGTTTGTCATTTTTATTAATTATATAATACATGTACTACATAGCGTATCCTATAATACTGTTTAATGAACAATAACACATGTTTAAATTGTTTTGATGTATTCCAACGTTTCGGCATTACGCCTTCTTCAGAATAATACATAATAATAAACAACGGACGTTGACATCATCAAGGACTTATATACATACACGGATTCGCAACTGCTAAAAATAGCTAAAACGATATCGTTAGACGGTCCCACAATGCATTGCTATATACTCGGCAATGTCCGACAGCTGTAATCGGGTGTTTATGAACTTGATTATACTAAATAAACTCTGGCATTTGGGCATGGGAAATTGGTGTATATTTTAGTACATTTCTGAATACAATCAGCCTGCTATGAAAGCTATAGGATATCATGAAGACACTATTTATGATTAATTATTAATAAATAAAACAGCCTTGTCATTGATTCAATATTTTTTATATGATTAACAAATAGGACCAATATCACTAATTAAATACAAGTTTAAGCATGCTACATGAAATTGATATTCACATCATGTTATCGTTATGGTGGTTAACAGAAGAAAAACACAAATATGATCTCACTCTGGGTAATATTAAGTTAAATATCCTTATAGCACAATACTGATTACATAAAATAACTACAGTTTATGTCATTGAATTTTCTGACATGTAATTCATGTGTACACTTTCTGGACAGTCATGTTTCACTTTTAAGGTCTAAACATTCAAAACCTTTAAGACCTAAGTTTGGAAACATATTCAACAGTTAATCAGTTATATAAGCCAAACAAAGAAATAATCTTAAAGTTGTGGAACATTTTTTCCCCTAATGTTGCTAACTTTATTCCAGTTTTAATTCAGCTAAAATGAATTGTTGGTTAAATAAGTCTACTAATGCATGTAGGGCTCATGTATGTGAAGTCAGACACTGGCCCTGCAGGGCCTTTGGTATGCAATGTACTTAGACAAACGTAATGTACATAAAATCCTTAATAGAATAAACAATGGTTTCATTTGTAAGAATGACTTTTAGAAATTCATTTCATTTGGATAAACATTATGAACTAAAAGAGATATCAAACTCCACAGTTTTAAATGTCAAAGAAAACTCTGAAACATTTTATTTCAAAAAACCAGAATTACTGATCAAAAGATGCACTATTAGAATAATCAGTTGGTCACAAACAAATGTATTATATTCACAAGTTTGACATAAAAACATTTATTATTTCAGAAAATACCCTCCTGAAAATGAATGATTAATGACTAAAACACCAACACATGACAAAGTGAACGAGAAGCGTAAAAAGTAAAAAGCACGAATGATTTGTTGAGCTGAGATAAAGACATTAAACACGAGTAGGAAAAACTACTAAACAACAGAATACAAACTGCTTAGAATATGTTACGAAGAAATATAACCTACTCCAGGATCTGTGGTTGTAAGATCGTCTCTGAGTTCAAACCTCATATTTTGTCTTTTAATATTTCTGAGTTAATTATGATCAGACAATGATGGCATTATTGTTACATTAGTGTGAGAGTATACTAGTAATTTATCTGAATAAGTAATGAATCAGCTCTATTTTTCAACCATAATACTCTGAGAATGGAATGGAGATTTGAGCTCAGAGACTTTCTAGTTTTATAACCTAGGACCAGAAGTGTATTGTAGGTAAAATATGATTAAGTTCACCATTAAATATGGGGCTCATTATTAAAAATGAGGTAAATTGTACTTGATTATATAAGCAGATAGTGCCAGAAGTCTTTTTTATAACCAGACAAAAAATTAACATCATATACTGATTTTACTTCTTTACATAATCATGGTCTTAATTATGATGTATAAAATAAGAAAATTTGGAGTACGTTTGAATACTAATTGAGCTAACTGGGTGAAACCTTTCAATTAAAGTACCATATTTATACATCTATTATACTAATTCATATATCTGTTGTCCTAATTTATTTATTTAACAAAGGCAAAAAAAATGTAAGGTATAGTGAACAGGAGTGCCAGGTCACAAAATATCCCCATCAAAATTCATTTTTCAAAGAGTCAAGGGGCATAACTCAGAAGTGCCTGGGCTGGTTACAGAACTTGACCGAGATCTCATGTCCATAAACATTTCCATCAATTTTGGTGAGGATCCGAATAAAACTGTTTGAATAAGAGAGCGTACACCGTTGTGGACGTCGCCTGCCTGAAGGCCCAGCCCTTTCGCTGTCAGTGTTCCCATAACATGATACGTTTTTCAAACAGGCGTTTAAAAAATGAAATTAACTAAACTGGTTTCAACTAAACTTCATTGAAAGCAATAAGACAATATTAATACATAGATGGCAGTGTTAAGTGCAGTGAGATTTGTGATAGACAAACAGTGACTATTTCACATCTAAACTACATTAGTAGGCTAAGGGAAGGTGCACGGGGAAAGAAATAATAATCATACTTTATCTATGATGTCATCAGTGCTGCTTTCCCCCTGTTAAATAATGAAATCATCTATTTAGAAGCATGCTAGTTAGTAATATACTAATTGATAGAACAAGACAGAGTACATTAAGAAAGTAAGTACATGTATTGTGATAAATTTAAGAATATGTGTTAAACAGAGAGACATACAATATCGTTAGTATTACAAATATAATAGTAAGAAATATATATTGAGTGAGTTTATGTTACTATAGTAATCAACAACAACAATTTATTTTTGGGGGTACAAATGAATCTATAATAAATCCTTCATGACAGTATGTTGAAGAACAGCAGTTATATATTTCAATATATACAATAATAGCATCTGATTTTTTAAAATTCAAGTATAGTATAAAACAGGCAAATAATTCTGGGTGATTTATCTGAAGCAAGCCTGCAAATAGAAGCTGAAATGGCTGCAAGTAAAAGCTAAAATGGCTGCAAATAGAAGCTGAAATGACTGCAAATTATGGCTAGCTTTTCTTCATCCTGAAACATAATGATGGTCTAAAAGTGAACATAACAAAGTGTTGATCAGTAAAGATTTCATTACATCTGACTCTGAGAGTTTTTGTCAGTTGTCATGTATTTGATGACCTTTGGTCTGACGGTCCCTGGACAATTGACCTTTGACCACTGAGTTTCTCAGTCTATAGAAAAGTGAAGAATGGAACCTTGTTTTAGGAATGTTGTACCAGTTTTATACACAATACTAACTACAGTATAATCATGTGTGTGATACATGGGCAAATATGACTGTATACCTAATATTATTTGGGGTAATATATACAATAAGTTATATATTATGAAAATACTATGGAACAATATATCAATGGACAAAATAACATTCTATACTATAAACCTCTACAATAACTGAGTACATCACTAGCTAATGGTAAAGGAACACCAACATTCTGAAAGGTGACTGATGACTGTATAATGGCACTGCCAGAATCTTTTAACGTAGGTAAGGTCATTCTCAAATAACGTCTCACACACAAATGAAGATGTGTAGAATAACGACATGCACCTTTTCATTGGTTACACTAGGAAAGACGTTGGGAGGTATGGAACACCTAGGTAAGGCTAGTGTGATAAATAATGAACTTAAGTATCAACTTAATGCTATGAAGCCACCTTGCTGTCCTCATATAATGTCTACAACCAGTGAAACAATGATATACCGTAGTGAAAACCAACACAAAAGAAGCGGTTTAAAAATAAGAATGCAATGAAAACCAATGTATCGCTCACCTAAATAGTAAATATCTTAACTTTACAAGTCAGTCATAAACATTTTGTCTGAGTCCATAAGAACATTAATTCAGCCCCACAACAGAGTGCAGCCTAGAAACTGTTCCTCAATTTAAGTATTTTCTCATAATCTATTCACTCAACTTAAGTTTAAGCAGAAATCAGTACAATTAATGTATTTATGCCAATTTAGCATTCAGTAAATAAATAACTAATTGGTTTGAATTCTGAACTCTTGACTTGAGAGAAAGCATGAAATTCTACCAGCATTTCGAGGGTTCAACGCAACAGTGTCGTAACTCATATTGAAATAAGAACAAGTTACGACAGTGTTGCGCTGAGCCCTCAAATTTATTTTAAGGTCAGTCATTAAGAAGGTGTAAAATGAAAGTTTTAAGTCCATAATTCAAGACAAAGACAATTTCTTATAGCTAATGCTATTAAAAAATATTTTTATAAATGTTCAGTTTGAAGGACTTTCTACTCTAAATTACAACTTGTGAATAATACAAATTGTAATCAATGTATAGACACAGATAAATGACGACCAATCAAAGTGGAGATATTTTATATGTGTTATATATATATTAGACCAAGGTTTTGATGAATTTTTAAGCCGGCTGAAATATTGGAAATGATTGAAGGTGGCTGGTGACTGGACTTTTATAAGTGGAAGTAGGTATCGTACGTCTTCAAACCCATCCAGTGTAATCCCTGTAGAGGAAGACAATGTGAGCGTAGGGGTCTCAGTGGATTCCCATGCAGCAGTGGCAGGGGTTGCAGCCCCTAAAGTTGGGACTAGTTGTATTTCAGCAGGTGGTTCTGTCAGGGATGCCAGTGTATCACTCTATATATGTACGAAAATAGTATGAATTATGCAAACAAACATACATTGAGTTCATCATCATTAGAAAACAATGTTTAATCTTAGCACAATACTAGGAAACACACTCACAGTATATATGACAACTAAAGTTCTGAAACAATTATGTAAAATAAATATAAAACACGGAGCAGATATACGTTCCATGCATAGAACAAAATATCAACACAGAAATAAACAGGATCCTTATTCTCATACACTCTTTCTTACATGTGACATTTCTTGCTAATCATTTTATTAGTATAAAATGTGAAGTGATTAGAAATAAGTTTAAACATATGCAAATATTTACTAAGAATTTGGATGAGGATAACTGAATACGACAAAAACAAATTTAATCTATGTTGTATACAAACAGTAAAACTTCCATAAAATTAGTATCAAAAACAGTGATGAACAATAAAAACAGAAGATAACCATTCTTACTATAGAATCTGTATATTCACTTTAGTATTATATTGCTTCTTAAACATTAAAATAATTATTCGGTAGGAAAAATGTAGCTGAAGGAAATGCCTATAGGGCAGGTTTGTTTATTAACCCTTTGAATTTTCTTTTTTGTCCTCAAATTGGAATGTTAGGAAAATATTTGGAACACTTAACAAGACCAACTTTGGTATCAGAGTCTATTCAGACTACATTAACATATATCAGCAAACAAGAAGACATAAACATATAAGCTTTGAAGCAAACATGTGACGAAATAAATCAATGATAACATACTTATGATCTTGATAATTATCTAATTCTTGAAAATTTGAAGGGTATATAATAATGTAGCTAGAAAATTTGAACAATCAAAATGTCTGCCTTGTATTTACACATATAAATAAACAGACATTGAAAATGCATCGTTTAGAAAAATTATGGAGTCCAAATCACCCATTCAAAAATATTGAAAGTGAATCCTAAGTGCAATACTGGTTTAATATGTGGATACATATGTAGATCGTCACTATTCCAAATTCAGCAAAGAAAGATTAAATACATGCAGATTGTCACAATGCATAAAATGGTAAATATATAATATTCAAATGCTAAAACCAGTAAAATTAACATAGCTTTCTCAAGGAAAAGAAATAAATGAAAAGAAGGATTAGAGATGCTATATAAATTACCTAATAACAATAAAGCTCAGTGCTCATCTAAAATAAAGAACAGTTAGCAAACTTGAAAACTAAACTAAAACTATGTACAACAAAACAGCAGAGTCTAGCTATATAAAAACTGAACCCTGACTCAATGGTGAAACAAGACGTGTAACTATGACTCTAGTAATTACCTGAGACATTAAGTTGATTGTAGTTGGTGGGTTAGACTCAGTTGATAAATTATTTGACATTTGGGCTACTGGAGTTTTAGGACTGGTATGATCCTTCATCTCTGTGCCTTCAGGTACACTCGATGGCTTCTTTTTCTTTAACTTAGCCAAGATAGATGACTCACGTTCTGGGAATGGAGGCATTTCTTCTAACACTGTGGCCTGCATGTATAGATATAATACTTTACACAGAATGGGATTTTTAACTGACATCTAAAGCAGATTAATTCTCTTCTGTCCAAGGATTAATATGGATACTTATTTATTTTCTTGTTTCATATAATATTAATAAGTTTATATGATTTTATGAACGTTAGTCATTTGCACCAAGAATGCAGTGGCAAAGGGAAGAGACAAGAAATTCAATGACAAACAAACAAAACCTACCAAAACATCAGCAGTAGCTATGGAACTCAATTGCAGATATTCAATACTTCTTTGTTGTAGTTCAACATCAGAATTTCTCATATTGTTGTCACTTTTCAATACCTGAATAATAAAGTCATAGTAAGTCTTGGGATATCAGCCAGCTTATGTAAGGACAATTCACTTCTGGTCTGAACATATTATATCTGACTTCATGGGCATTATTAATGATATCAAATTGACACACACTCATTAATAGTTAACTTATTTTCATTTCACTCAGGACCTTCATACGAGCTATTCTTGTATATTCAACATTATTCAAAGAATGAATAGGAAATTATCATACCGACTAAATATTCTGGACTTATACAGGACAGAATGAGTAACAAATATATCTATTTTATCTGAAGGCCCAAAATCTTGTAAATATAATGGATTGTTTCAGTCTGTTTAATACTGCTTTTCAAATAATGTTCAGTTATATACGGTGGCTGGTTTTAATAAGGTTTTCTGGACTGTACTCTAATGAGTATTAACTTACTCATAATCTAACTTAACTGGCAACTTATATACATATAGCAGAAAATCAACAAATTTGTCAAATATCATAAAAGGGTTAATATGTTGCGACTGAGATTTGAATCCAGGTTGCCGGACCACAACTCCAGAATTAAAATTGAGAACAGGAACAGGGTGCGTATAAACTTCCAGCACTAAAATTTCATGATTTTTCCATGATATATTTCAATTTTCCATGATACCAAAAAGCGTAACCAGAGTTGTAATAACCTGTAACCAGTGTCAATGCAAATAAATTATTTGTATTAAAAAAAGCTCACACCATTGATAAAGTGAAATATTATTTTTAAGCGAAAAAATATTTTTTATTTCAAGCATAGCATCTCTGAGAATTTAAATTTTCAAGGATATGTATTGAAATTCCAGGGTCATTTCTGAAATTTCCATGATATTTCCATGATAAATTGCCTAATTTCAAAATTCCATGATTTTTCAAAGATTTTCCCAGAAAAGTCAATTTTCCAGGTCTGTACGCACCCTGAGGAAGATATCTGTGGTTACAGTTGAAAATAAAGTTTACTTACTTCCTGTATGGTGGTCTTAATCTCTGGAAACAGGTTAACAAACTTGATGTAAGTAGACAGAAGTAGACCTCGAGTTGATGGAGAACACAAATGGTATTTAGAGTGAAGCAACTGAAACTGGACTAGTGGACTGAAAATATTGGTAAATAATAAAAATGAATAGTAAATATCATACTATTGTTTCTGACAGTGGGTCAATGCCAAAAAAAAGCAGCCAATTCACCTAGTAATCAGGGCTCTCAATAAGTTTGTGGCCAACAGGCCCAAAAGCTAGACTAACAAGCCTGCTAGGGGGGGGGGTCATTTGTAATATTTTTAAAAATAAATCATTGCTTGTCGATTAATGTTTATCAATTGAAGATCAAGTCAAATGCTAAGATAAAGGCAGTTGTTTTGAAAGTAATGTTACAAATTTTTATAAAAAGAAAATCAAGAGGATAATTTTTTTTTATATCATAAGAGAAGAAGTTAAAACCTTTTCAAAAGAATTCAAGTACAAGATTGTGGTACAATAATCAATAAATCCTACCTTGATCTTGGATCACCAGCGATCAAGTTACCAAATTCACCTAAAATATAGCCACCCACTTTTACCATGTTCTCATGACACGCTGGAGCTTGTAATGCCTATAATAGAAATAAATCAACATTACCACCCACATTACTAAAAATTCCCAACTTTAAAACAAGGTTAAACTAGAGCTGTCACAGTGGTGACTTATACCCTGCCACTGCTTTGACACTTAGAATGCAATAGTACACTATACAGCTAAGTTCAAGGGGACATAACCTGGACATAACTCTGCAATGAGTGAATCGCTGGGCATGAAAATTGTGTCTTGCACATCTACACTTCATGGTGACAACATATTTCAAGTTTCATTGCAATCACTTGAAGAATGTGGAAGTAGTTCGCTCCACAAACTTGCATGCAGACGGACGGATGGACTGACCTGCAGAGTGACTAAAGTTTTTAATTAGACTGATTAGTAGTTTTACCTCAAATACAGTTTTGGCAGCATATCCTTGTACATCATCTCTGTTTATCACAATCTGTATGACACGATACCAGACTTCTTCACTAACATAATCTCCAGCAATACGAATCAAGTTAAGAATCACATCCACGTACCAGGTGTAATCTACAGCGTATTTCTCTGCTAGTATAGCAACTTTCAATACCTATAATATATAACAGAGATAATTCAAAATCCTATTTCTGAAACATACACATAAGGCTTAACAAGAAAGTCACAAGTGGTGCCAATGCTCCTCAGTTCTACGCCTCAGTGAGATCTATCCACCAGTGAAGTTTTATGTTGCCGCCTCTTATAGTTTCTTACTTATGAGCTACATTGAAGTTTTTGCTCAGACGCAGACAAAGCAGTGATCATCATAGTGCAACATAGGTCGCAATACTTTCCCTTTTTTTCTAACATGCCTTTCGTACTTTAGAGGTATGATTTGTCCTAAAATATTTTCATACTTGGATTTAGCAGTTCAATCTTTCTGGCAGGCGCCAAATAACAGGGTTGGTCAGGAAAGCATAAACACATCTTTATTTAAACCAATATCCATACAATAGTGTTATTTAAATCTTGCACTATTTACTATGAACAAAACACAATATAGTTACATTAGTTTAATACATGGTATTACTAGTTATACTACAAACATATACAGGGCTCTCATTTGACTCTTAAAATGGCATTTTGATTCTTGAAATAAGCAAAATAAAGTGACTGACTTTTGATCATTTATACCAAAGGGCCAATTCTACCACTACATAAGTTTGAAATATTGTTGAACCTTAAAATAAATATCAGGTAAGGGTTATACCTCTGTTATACCTACAAGTTACTTACCATTTCTTCTCTGATAGAATAATCTGCAGATTCGAGATATTCTAACATTTCTCCAACAATCTCTTCAGCATTAGTTCTATCACACATAGCATAAAGTAAATCTACGGCTCTTTGTCTTACACTTACATCACGCTCAGTCTAAAAGATAAACACACAATTCATCAAGTAAACAATAAGACATGATTCACACTGGATAAGTCTTCTGTATCGCACTTCTAAATTCAATTTTACTTGAAACCTATAGGAGGATTTTATCAATTATTACTGATTTTATTACTAACTTGTCCAAGACCTTAGTTAGTGGATTACAGAGTGAAAGGAACGGCTGAACAGAACAATTAACAGTAGCAGTATTTGATAAAGCATACAATACAATAAGATAGAATTTTGAGTCACAGCAAAAAACACCATTTTCAACTAAACAAGTCAAATGCTGTTTGTTGGATTTCGTGGGTTTCTTGTCCATGAAATTCCATCCCCACATAAATGACGAGGTATCAGTAAACCATTCAAAACGTTCAGAAAACCATAAGAAAACAATCACACAATTTATTGTCAAAAATCAACATCCAAAAATACACATCCCAATGAAATACTCATTTTAGTAAAAACCAAGAAAATTACATCCTATGTAATTAAATGAAACCTCGGTATATCAATATTACCTTTAAAGCTGTTATAACTGTTTCTTGATGCTTTTTCACAGCTTCGTGAGAAAATTCTGATGTCGCTAGGAGACACATACTTTCTAACGCAAGATATCTGCAAGAAGTAGTAGTAAACATGTAAATTTAATGACTAATAAATCTTAGTGTTTTCAATGATAGAAGTCTTTAAGAAGTGACAGATGGATGATAGATGTAAGTGCACAGTGACTATGAACATTGTCTCAGATAATGAGAGTCAGTGAACACTGTAATTCACTAGAGATGATCTTGTTCCATGTTTGACAGATTGTTACTTGATTGACAGGTTGTTAGCACTATGACAGTCTATGTTAAAGACAGTCGTAACCTGCTTTAATTTTTTATATTGTTTTCAATGAAGGATTTGTTTAAGATTTTTACAGCATGTCCTTGAAATATTTATTATTTGAAATATAAACTTATAAGATTATCAAATTACATTCATCAAGTGACAATTTTTTCTGCTCTGTTACATCTCAAATTCGTCATTACTGAGTTTGAAAAATTACGTTTGTGGGTCTATAACGTCACAATGCAATTTTACCAAACCATACAGATACAGAAAATCACTAACCTTAGATTGGTTTCCCGATGTTGTAAGAATTGTCCAAGCTGATTACATGCTCTGACTAGAAGATTAGGATCACTATCCATGTGTATGATGAGGTTAATAGCTTCAAACAATACAGCATTCTTTGCATTAGAATGCTGAACTTTCTTAGACTTTGGCGGCTCTTGCGCTTTGTTGAGTATCGTTTCCAGACATTCCGTCAAACGTGTTTTCACAGCTGGATCCTCTAAAAGACAAGAGAATTATGATGTGATACCAAAGGTCAAAGGTCAATAGTTATTTTAAGGCTTATTGCTGCAATATATTCTTATACACAGAATAGTTATTGCTATTCAAAAATCTGTAAATTACGTGCAATATTGGTTTATAGAAGACCAATCAAATGTAATATTTGTTTCAAATCACTTGCAATGGACTTAATGTAGTGGGTTTATTTCAGTATATAATTATGGTTTAGTTTTTAAATCTACAAATTGATGACATTTGATATGACTTAACAGCCAGTCATGTCACAGTGATATCACAGAAGATATTTTAATGTTTAACATGTTGGCTAGGGGGGTCGGTATAATCAGGAATGAATAAATTCATGTCTGTAGGGAAATAATCATTCAACAGAAGCTCATAAATGGAAGTCTGGTGTTACAGGGCATGCTATTGAAATTGTAAAATAATCACAATATGAAGTTCACCATAAACAATCTTATATCATATATTACTAGAAGTTACATCAAATATGATTGTGGAGTAATCACTTAACCAAAGCCATCACAGGGAACTGATGGTAGCTGGTCTAGAATCTATTTATTTAGATACAAAGAGCTCAACATCTAGTTAGATATCAGTCTACCATAGTTATCATGTAACAGATATTACATCAGGGATGATACCAGACATATCTAACATGTTATTGTACCGTCTGTATCACAATACATATGAATAATCATTTGATTTCACATTATGTTCGAAAATCTTTACACACACAGGATTAAGATTAAGGTGTGCATGAGTAGTCAACATAATGCTGAATCTGTAGATTTCTTTTTGTGATCAAACAACTGTATAACCTCTAAAAATGTTCCAAGCAACATTACATTCATACTAAATATTAAGTTAATGTCTGAACAATACTTAGAAGCACAGGGTTCTCAATAAGTTTGTGGCCAATAGGCCCAAAAGCTAGACTAACAGGCCTGATAGGGGGGAGGGGGTCCAGGCATTTTTCCAGCACTATTTTTTAACTTTTGAGATTTCTAACCGGCCCTCAATTGATTCTAAGCGGCTAAATTGGCCTGCAGCCGGTTGTTATTGAGAACCCTGGAAGCATTGGATATAACTTGAATGATTCCTTTTATAACCAGTCAACATTTCTCAATTTTTTACATGAAGGTTGGGAGGGTATTAATCAGTATTTAATTGATATACTTGATTGATAATTATAGTAAATAAATTTACCTGGTGGAGGATAATTTTGTAAAAGTCTTAGTAACTTGACAGACAACCATGGAGCAGGTACAAAGTAGTATGTGTAGTCTTGTAGGTCTGTATATGATGATGTCACAATCTGAAATATACATAAACTGATGCAGTCACAATCTGAAATATACATAAACTGATGATGTCACAATATGAAATACACATAAAATGATGATGTCACATTCTGAAATACACATAAAATGATGATGTCACAATCTGAAATACACATAAAATGATGATGTCACAATCCGAAATAGACATAAACATTAACATATAATATCGCAATGTTTATAAAGGTAGAAATTTTAGAAAATGAAGCTATCTTAATATCATGGAAAATGTTGATTGAATGAAGCATTCATCTGCTTCTTAGGTTTCCCACCATTTTAGGTACTGAAATCAGAAATTATAAGAAAAAGGAAGAATTTAGCAACATGGAGGTGAGTATTCCTTGCCGAGGAGTTTAGACATTTTACATACCCTACTAAGTCTAGATACAGCCAGAGAAACACAGCCTTTATATTCTTCAGGATTCTTCTTTACCAAATTTTCTATCAAACTTGCAGCTGCAGTTACAACACCCTGAGAGAGAAAAAGTAAAATTATAACAAATACAACCAGACCTGCAAACACAAGCCATAACACAGTGACCTGTTTTATACATATTTGTTCTTAAATCACATGTCTACTTGTCCTATTATAAATGAATGTTACAGAATACACTTTATTTGAAGAATATTATCAAATGTGAATGGATTGTACACAATGTGAGTACCTGAGTACCACAATTAACATCCTAAGACAACTAATTCAATTGTCACTTAAATCACTAACTTGAAAGTTAAAACAGAAGCTAACATTGTAAAAGCAATACTGATACATTAGCTTTAGAACATTATTTTTCCACAGAGAACTACCCAGAAAAAAAGCTGACAGTTAAGACTCAAAGCCATAGAAATGACAGCATACTTTGTTTATTTTCCTTCAAAGATACAATATGATTCTTTGAAGTATAAAGTTTACCATATGTTGATCATTAAGTAGGTGTATAATTCTTGATGTCCATTCTCCCATCGGAATTATATCAGGAGAAGATCTCAGTAATCTTAACAATGTAAGCGCTGCACTCTGTTTCACTGAATCTATAGTATCCCTGAAATTACACACCATAACAAATATTTCAATAAATTATATAGTTGAGTACCATCATGCAAGTATTTCTCACCACAACATTTTATATTACTATACATCAGCAGTCTTCACAAAAACCTTTTATAAGCACTGGACATTCAGTGGACCAAAAAGTGTACACACAAAATTTCATATATTTTGGCTAAAAACCATATTCTTCGAGAGGGATCAAAATATTAAATTTTTTGTTCGGAAACATGGTAAAATTATTACTGAAAATAACTAATTACTTGACCGTCGGACCACTGACCTTATCAAATGTACTGGACCGATGGCCATTTTGGTGGACTTGGTCCAAGGTCCGAGGCTTAATTCGAAAACTGCATCAGTAGTAAATTATATCGCAATGGAAACAATTCTTGGTTACTTAAGGTAAAGGGAGTAAACATGTAATTTTGATTTTATTGAAAGGTGGTTAAACTATGATTTTAATAAACTTAATTGGTTTTCAATAATACAACAGTAAGCCAGAAAATAGCTGAGTAACTTATTGAAACATGTTTTAAGTATTTAATTGAAACAACATGCTATAAAAAGAATCCCAATTCACTTTTACATGAAGTAAATACTCAGTCATTGAGTGAGTCACTCAGTGGGAGAAAAATGATTTCATAACATGTTTCATGTATAAAATTATCAACATATTAGTTATCAAGGAGCACAAAGAATGAGATAATTCACCCAATATAATGAATACATGTTCAATTAACATTAAAAGCTAAAATCCTTCTCATGGAAACTAAAACGTTATAACAAGAAAAACACTAATTCAAAGAAGTAACTTGCGACAAAAGAACAAAATAATGAACTATCTTTCAACATTCTTACTCTCGGAAAGTATCCAGAAACCTAATAAGGCAAGACAATCAATAAAACTGATCATGATCAATATCACAAAGGTTTTTATAGTAAATGAGCCTTAAACCAAAATTAACCGTGACTTTTTATGTAAATGAGCATAAAAAATTCACATCACCAAACATTATAGTTATAGAGTCTAGTCAATTTCTTAACAGAAAATAATGTAAAGCTTAATGAATCATAGATACACTTATTCACATAAAGTATAACAAGAGATGTTTTTCAAACATGGATGCCCCCAAAATGCTAACTAGATCTAACAAGGCCATGAATTTTAAAATCAATGAATTCACAAAATCAATTAGGGTCATCTTGTGACTTTCAAACTCCCTACCAGATCAAGTCAATCTCTGGTTATTGGTTGGACAAGGTTTTTATATTGAAGGACACTGAAACCTTGACCTTTGACCTACTGAAATCAAAATTAATAGGGGTCATCTACATGTGATGACCAGCCTCCCTACTAAGCCTGAGGGGTGTAGGCAAAATCATCATTAGTTGGACTATGTCTGGTTACAGACTGAAGAAGGGGGAGGAGGCATAATAATGCTATGAAATTCTAGTATGCAAAGAAATAATGCATGACACTATCTTGTAACCAAAGAAGTCTGAAAAACATCCTTCAGATTTGCTGGGGCACAGTAACTATACCTACCCAGAGACTAGAAGTTTTGGGATATCTACACTCAATCCTTCAGCCATATCACGGCTACCAATGTTTGCCACACATTGCAATGCCAGAGTAATGTGCACAGGGTTTCTGTTCGCTAGATCATTCCTGATTGCTTGAATAACTAATTTCATCAAATCATTAGTGGCTCCAACCAAAACAGATATAAATAAATAACCCTGCAAACACAAAATAATATCATTGAAATCTTCTCAACGATAGTAAGGCTCAACATGGAGTCAGGTTCTTATTTTGAAAACTTAGATTCCGTTAATTTCTACTATGATATCTTTCAGATCAAAACATGTCTTTTCCATATTTGTTGAGAATACTATTACAAGTTATACTATACAGTAAAACTCCATGTAATGGACACCCCACAATTACGGACACCCCAGTATTTCCATTTATCTCTTTTTGTACTCCTTCTACTAACGGCAACCTGACATTAAGGACTACCTGCTAAAGAGACCTTTTTCACCAGAATGACGACTATCCGTAATAGAGGAGTTTTACTGTATATGTTTTGTTAATCCAGTTAATTCTAACAGTAACTACATAAAATGTAACTGGTACTGGTCATATGCACGTAGCCATGGTAATAAACTATTTTCTACAAAGATATGTTCAGTAAAATATTGGAGAAAGTTTAGAGATACCAGTATGGGTACCATATTGATTTCAGAGGAGAAATTTGATATTTACTTCCTATTACTTCACATGGAAAGAGACAGTTAAGATGTTTCATAATTTTTCAAAAAATATATTTAACAATAATTTCTCTACTTTTAAAAACATGATACAATACATGCAACATAACATGACACAAGTATATAATATAATTGTTAAGGGAATACTTACGATTTGTTTTTCTGTATATTTATTGGAGCTAAGGAGGTTGACAGCTTCCATGTGTCCAAAGTCAATATCATGACCCAGTAAGAAAATAAACAACAGTTTACACACATACTTTTTCTTCTGGTAGCCATCAAGAGTTTTGTCACCTGAAATATATTTTATATTTTTAGAAGTTGGCATAAGTTCTTACACTCTAATATGTAGACAGACATATCTTTAATAAGCAAAATGAGGTCTCTAGAAGCTGATTTTTCTAGATGAAGACTCTAAAGTGATTGCCACTCTTAACCAATCAAATAAGAAGACATTGACTGATAAGTATGCTACAGGCACTAACGCTTTTGGCCAATGCTCTTATGAGACAGCCCTTAACCGAACACTGCTCTTAAGACACAGAACTACAAAATGTACCTGTACAGTGGCAGACCATATATTCAACACTTACCCTTAAACTTGGATCTGATATTGGCCAATTCTTTATTTATTCTCTTTATCTCAGCTTCCTTGCTTTTGCCTGAAAATATAAAGGAGAACAGTGCAGAAATAAGCTAACTAGGTCCAGTACTAATTAAATTTCAGTCATGAATGTTTTTCACTATAATTACCAAATTAAAGGATAACAATGATTGCAAATTCATTTCAATCCAAACTATGCAGATAACTGAATACACAACAAAATAAATGTGTTAAAAAATTAAATCATTCAATCCTAGTGCAGCAGTACTCAGATTTACTTAATATATATATATAATGCCTGTTTTAAAATATTATCCCGAATAAAGTATCTTTAAGTTTTGACAATTACGAATTTCTTGCAGAGCTCGGGTTAATATGGATGCCAATATCAGCAGCTTTTTACTGAAACAATCTAAGAACAATGAACAACAACATTGTTTGAAGGTCAAATAAGATCAATTGTGTCTTCGAGAGAGAGCGAGAGATAGAGAGAGAATATGTAGACAATACTGGAATCAATAAAAGCTGAGTTTTCACATTACCTCCCTATCTCCCCCATACTATTGTACATTAACTAAATATTTACCAATTACCAACCCAGTGAGGAACCAATAGAAAGTACACTTTCCACATTACTGATTTATGGTAATATAAAAATTGTATCATCTTTTGACCCATGATAATACAGTACAGGGCCTTTTTTCCAAAAATTGGGAAGGGGCCTTAGCCTTTGGGAAATTCAAGTGCGATATTTGGCCAAATTTTGAGAAGGTTAGACCACTGAGTTTGAACAGCATTGTATTTTTGGGAATTTCTTGCCTAAAATTGGGAAAAAACAGCCTGTTTGCAATTGGGAAGTCACCGAATTTCAGCCTCTGTTATAGAAGGAAAAAAAGCCCTGATACGTGTATAATCAGGTTTGTGAATACAGAATTAGTTTTGTATTTTTTGTTTACAAAAATGTACAGCATTCAATCTGCATACATTTTGCCTAGTCAAGACGAATGCCCTCCTATTATGAAGCAAGGGAAGTAAAAAAAAACCTATCAGAATAGATTCAACCTGAGAGTATAAAACTGGTTATCTGAAAACAGACAGGAGTAACAATGGTGCACATTTGCTTAAGGCCTACATGCAACAGCAGTACAGCTGCCTAATGAGGTTTTAAGTTTGATCAATCCAATTACTAAATAACACAAGATTACACTAACTGGGCTCATTTCTCATCAATCTTAATACTTTATCACAAATAAATAATCTGTAATATAAGCTTAAAAAACATAACATCTTCATAAAAAAAAAAAATATCTCATAAGACTAAACACTATTTTAAATAGCTTCAAAATTATTGGAAAGGTTTTACAGAGACAAAAAACAAGAATTCCTCAGAAAATGAAAGTATTGATTATACATGGATGCAGCATTCTGCTTAATACAGTATGTATCATAGCACTGAAAATTCCTCACAGTAATTATGTGTTAGACAGAAGCATGCTGAATATTATAACACCGTGGGAGACAAGTTAAGAAATCACTAACGGTAACACCATGCTAAATTAGCAATAAGGAAATCATCAAAGACAAAATTTTACAAGTATAGTAACAGCCAAGGGTTTTTAGGCTGGGTGATGGAAGAAGGGATAATAATCACAGGCAAAACAGGCCAATGAATGCAAATAGGGGAAATTATGGATTTTTTTTTGCAGGGGGGGGGATATTGCTTAATTTTTATGGGAAGATGCTGATTATCAGTGTCACTTTCTTAGTACCCCCCCCCCCCCCCCCTCTCCTGAGCAGTACATTTTATTACACAGACCATCTTGTAAGTGGTCATGTTACTGTTGACAAGTATGGGTAATGACTGATGGCATGTCACATGCGTCGCCAATGACTGTATTAGCCTGCATGGACAGTGACTCAACAGTAGATAACTCACCATTATTCCAGGATAAATGGAAATAGTTTTGCAGTTTACAACACAGATTTGAGAAGGCAATTAAATACAAAAAGAATTTAAGTCACACCGATAATGTAGACTCAGTTTTTACACCATCCTTGCTATCTTTAGATAAATGAAATCAATTATGTATTCACATCAGACATACTGGTATAAGCAAACAGTGTTTACCCTAGCACATGAGCTATATCGTATACTGGTACCAATTACAGGCAGACTAATAACTAAGCTGATAAGTACATGTAAAGTGGCATGTAGCAGTAATTTTAATTGTATCAACATTCAGCAACCAATTATAAAACATGAAGACAATGTTTTCAAAACACTCCAGTCAGATTAGAGGAAGGAATATTTTTATCTAGGATAAAAAATGTTTGCCTGTTTAAAAAATATTTCAGTAGTTAATCTTACAACAAGTAATTCCTGGATTCTGTACAGTATTAACCCTACTCTGATGTAAGTAAGTTCCAGTCTTTGAATTAGTTTTTTGTGGCAGGTTGCCAGTCAATACACTTTATGAAGAAAACTTGCAAAAAATAGGTTGTCCGAATAAGGACTTAAGGTAGGAAAAAATCCTTTTGGGCAGCCGGGCAACCGACTAATTTGAAGACTGAGTGGTAACTGCCTACTTCTTTACATATCAGTAACAGTTCAGTGTTGGAGGAAACAATGATCTTCAACAAATTGTCACAGAGAACATTGAGTCACACCCAGGGTTTGAATCATACAGAATCGTTTTATTTCTCTAATATTAGATTGATCTGAGATGAAAGCAGAAGTATAGTCAGTTTATAAAACATTAGAGAAACTTCTTTGATGTTCAACCCCAAGTCTTGATCTAGTTGATTATGTTATGTAACTTAGTTATATTCTAGAGGGGGGGGGGGGGGGGTAATAGCCCCTTTTATTACCAATATTTTTTTAATGTAATGGTAAATGAAAGGGGCTATAACTAATTCTACCCCCTTCGTTGTAGCTCCCCCCAATTGCTCTGAAATTGCTTCCTACAAGTCTAATGATAACTTTTTAACAATGTATACATATAAAATAAAATACACATCAATGACTTCCTCCCAAGACACAGTTTAATGTTAATATGGTCTTGTATATTGGGAATTGTTGCAAGAAAAAGGTATAAAAAGCACTAGAAGAGAAACGGTAAGGGAATAATAAAATACAGGGTAGATAATAAAATTTAAACAAAAGAAAATTAAACATTGAGTCCTGATACAATATATACAAGTAAAAACTATGGTGGCATATATTATAATGGATGAATCATAGAGTTATTGCTTTTTAATTTTAAAAGTAAGATCTTATAGTAAGACATGTGGCGTAGACAGTACTGTCAGTAGGCTGAAGACTATTGAAGGACTGTAGAAGGTCTAGTTATAGGAATCATGCAGTACAATTAATTGATAAAAGCATACTTACAGTTTCTAATGTCCGAGATAAAGACGGCCAAGCCTCGCATGCCATCGCCTTTAACTGCAGGCATCTTGAATCAGTCAATGCTGAAAGGAGACATATATTATAGTTTAAGGCACTTGGCAGTTGGCACACAACAGCTTTAGTGCCATAAACTGATTGATTTTTAAACAAGATGTGTTTTATAAACACCATGCCCCCTCCGGTTGCCCTTTTTGAAAATGCACAGGTCCTGTAAAGATTGTCATGATGAACCAAGATATGAAGTTTGATGATTGCAGGTGGTAGCATTTTGATTTAATAGGCAAGGTTAAAGTTTGGTACAGGCAAACAAAGGGCCGTAAATCTGCTAAAAATGATCGAATCACAAAACCCTGACAATATGTGCTGCTGAACTTGGTGACAATAGTTCTATCAAAGTTTGGTAAAAATCCCTTGAGAAATACATAAGAAGTTGCTAAAAAAAGAGTATTTCTCTATATATTACATATGCACAAAACAAACAAAGGGCAATAATTCTGTCAAAATTTATCGAATCATAAAACCTTTACAACATGCATTGGGTATCTCGATAACAATAGTTCCATGAAAGTTTTATCAAAATCCCTTGAGAAAACAAGGAAACAAGAGTATTTCGCTATCACAGTCACACAAAATAAACAAAGGGCCACAATTCCGTCAAAAATTATTGAATAAAAAAACCCGGAATATATATGTGGGGGTTCTTGGTAACAACAAGTCTGTGAAAGTTTCGTCACAATCCCATGAAAAATGTAGGAGTAGTATCCTAAAAGAAATGTCGATTTTTTTTTAAACACAATGACCCTGTGACCTTGACCTTTGACCTATTGACCTGAAAATGCACAGGTCATGTAGAGGTTGTCATAGGTTGTCATGAGGAACCTACATATGAAGTTTGATTAATGTAGGTGCAGGCATTTTGATTTTATAGGCAAGGTTAAAGTTTGGTACAAACAGACAGACAAACAGACAAACAGAGAGACCAAAAACAATATGCCCCCGATCTATCGATGCGGGGGCATAAAAATCAATTGTCTATTGCTATGTATCCTTTCACAACTTTTATCCAAGAAGTGATAATGAATGAAAACTTAGATGGTAGAAATACACCAGAGCTTACATTTATGATTTGACCCTCAAAATAGTATTTTGACTATTGAGATTTACAAAAGTATAACTTCTGACTCTTGAGAATTTGTACTAAAGGATCACACCCACCATGAAGTCCATTCTTATCAGCTTCTTATTTTCAGTAGCAGTTTGATACAAGTCTTTTTTTCATGCTTATTTGCATTTTTGAACAATCAAATAAAATCTAGGGAGCACAGGGGACAAAATAGTCCCAACAATTGTACTCTACCGATGAATATCAAGAAACTTAAGGCTTGGTCTGAGATCAGAGATATCCGTCTTTCAAACTTGTACAAATGCTAAGGATCAATGTCAGAATAGTTTTACTCTTTGTCTAGGTAACTCCCAACGAAATCTATTGGGAATGAATTTACACTGAAATAAAATTAGTACCCGCCAAAAAAATTTATTTGGTGTGGAAAAATTTCCCTGGAAATCCCAAAATCATAAATATTTACACTATAGTATAGTGTCCATGTGTTTATAATGAAATGACTAACAATTTCAAACAAGTTTCAAAATTGTAAGGTCATTCTTAAAATTATGTTTGTTTGCAGTACCCAGAGAATTTTCAGTGGGTAGGAAGGTAGGAAATATCTTTTTTACAATTTAATTTTTGATATTGAACCCAAAATACATGTCAGAATGCTACTTTTTTAATAAAAAATTACCTGGGAGGCCAAAAGAGTTGTAGCCTTTTCGGTGAGTATGTAGCGTTACAGCACACAAAACATTTTTTTAAGGATGACCTAAAACACATTTTGCACCTTATACAAACTTATTTGACTAGAAATGGCAGCCTTACTAAATAGTGCTAATTCAGCTTTTCAGTTGATTGGCCGATTTCATTCATGAACAAATTCGGAAGGGCCATCCTTTCAGCCTTACAAAAATACTGCATAATTATTTATTTGCGGAAATTCTATTTTTTGTTTACATCGGTTTTACGCCCCTTTTCAACAGTCAGAGTTATATGAGGCGGACAGTTCACCTAAGCATCGCTCCTGGGGAGAACCAGTACTAGACACCCATCCTCAATAAAAGCAACTGCCTACTTTCTCACATAAAGAATATGCATAAAGGTCAGTAGCGAGGCTTGAACCCAGGCCCTTTATCAGTGAGAGGTTACACTGATTTGAAGTCAGTGACCTTGACCACTCAACGGAGACGCGTTTCGGAAATTCAAACTACGTCAAAATTCTTCAATACCTGGTCTAACTGTATACTTAAATCAATAGAAATAACAATAATCTGTGTGAAAGAGCTTTAAAAATTCTGTTTTAAATGTCAAATTTTAAATATAAAACTTAAAATGGATTTACTGTTGTACCCTAGCAGGGCTTTTTTTCCTTCTATAGCAGGGGCCGTTAACAGGCGTCTTCCCCTAAGGAAAATTCTTTAAAATTTCAATTTACATGTACATCAAGTTTTTTCTTCCCCTTATGCAAAAATTATGTGTTATTTTCCCCCAAATTTAAGGAAAAGGCCCCCTACCAGTGAAAAAAGCCCTGTCAAGGGTTAACAATGGTTGATTTAAGTTTAACTTCAACTTGCCAACATTTAACGTTGACATGCCAACTAATTCAAACTTGTACTTAAAAGTTAAATTTTTTGCAAAGCCAATTTTTGAGAATAGGCAATTTTTACCATGACATCTGCATTTAACCGCTATTACTCTGGTGTCGTTTTCTGATGGGAAATAGTGGAGAGAAACATAACGTTAAATGCATCTTTCAGAAAAGGTATGATGGATCATGGAATAATTTGTACTCATATGAGTACAGAAACGTGTTTATTACCCACCAAACGGTTCACTTTGGTCACAGATATTATTGTAGTATAAATTGTGCCCAACCAGCTTTAATTGGGGATTTTCAGCACACAAATATGCAGATCTTTGTTCGACTGTACAGGATGGGTCAAGTTGAAAAAGTGTCTTGCCATCACTATCAGTCTAAATAGTTGGACTACAGAAACAGTGGGTCTATGAAGATGTTTACACGTTAAAAAATAAATAAATGGCTTATTATGCTGGACACCACACATACAAATACATGTAGCAAACAATGATGATATGAAAAAAGAATTTTGATCAATACGAGTACCTATGACTTATTTTGAGATTCATAACTAACTACAAAAAAATTTAGTGACCCCCACACATACAGTGTAAACAAATTAGTGCCAGCTAAATCAACATCCACAAGAATGACATTTCCAACATTATATCACTATTACATAGGCAACTCTATATGGCAGCACAATAAACAATATGATTTGAGTATATCAACTTAGTATTCACTACAACATTTTATTGCATTTCAAATCAATCTTCTACTCAAGTCGACGAGCAGTGGAGGAGTACCGGAACGTATCTATGCCTTCGCAGTGATCTAAATATGTATGACATTTGGCTATATCAACTAATATTAACAAATACAAACCCTTACGAACGAAGATAGTATCGATAAAACCACAAATTGCACGATTTTTCCTATTTTCCAAGTGGGAGGTGTATCATCCTTCACAAATGGCAGCCATTTGCAATTTGATTAGTCATGAAAACGAGGCTCCAATGTACACCCACTTTTGCATATTTAGAAATATAAAAGTTAAGAAATAAAAAAGACGGAGATATTGCATAAAGTGAATGTTAATATTCAAGGTAGTTTATTAACGGATTTGTTCTCAATTCAGAGTATTTATTTATTCACTTCTCTACAGGTCTGACGTCATCTCCAAGGTGATTCTAAATATTTCAATATGGCCGCCGTTGCAACAATTTACCATTAAAATACATAGTGGACCAGTTTTCGTGGAATAGAAGCAGTAATAAGCCGTATCTATTGTTGGTTTTCAAAAGGTTTGTATCAAATATGTTAGCACTAGCGAATCTTGCGTTTCATTTTCTTGGACAATATATTTAGAGAGAAAAACAACCGTTAATTAGTTTTAAGCGAAGACAGGTGCTTGCTTGTTTTTTGTTTACTTTACCGGTGTGTGTGATATTTGTGTTTTACTCTAGTTAGATTCGATTCGTATACAAAAGCTGCTTGCTTATTTTCTTACTTTTATTCATTTTGAGTACCCTGACTTACTATAGTTTGTACATTTATTTTACAATGCATTTCCCCTTGAAACTGAAAGTCATGCAGTTGTTTCAAATGTACTTTTTGTTGTGTGCAATGAACTGATGTATGATATGATACATCTCAGACTCCTTGATTAGAGATGTCTCTCCTACATAAAATTTCGCATAATTTAGTTGCGATTCCTGTCGTGGACCTCCTATCAATCTTCCTTTAATGCCAAATCCCTCGCGGGGATGTAGGCATGACACACATCAAGCTATGTCAAGAGTGTTAAAAGAAAGTAAAAGCAGAAATAAAATAAGAATGTAGATATGTAAGTAGTTAAAAGTAAAAACATAATACAGCGTATGAGACTAGGGTGAAACATGTTCCATACTATTTGCAGCAACATTGAACTACATGTAGCTGTTTGAGGGTCACTGTCTTCTCATCATCCAGTCATGTCATAGCTACCACTGTTCCCATAGATCAGTTTCATCTACAACAGCTACACTACTATAAATCCTCATTATTCCTAAAGATGATCTTCAAATAACTGATTTCAACTTTTAACAAAAGCTTCCTACTATCCTTCGAACTTGTATTTCTTCATTCTTCATAAATACTCTTGTACTTTTTTTATGAAATTTGTCTGTATCCCTGCGATGGGTTTGACATTATATAGGAAGATTGATCTAAGTTCTAACTTCGACATACAATGACATGCTACATGATTGTATATTCATGTTTGACAGTTTGTATCATATTATACTACGGGCCATGCTTTAAAATTATTCAATATATGCAGAAACATTATAAAGGTGATTTATGTTTGTACAAATTTCAAGTCAACACTAAATACATTTACACTTTGTATTTCCCAAATAGTTTTTGAACAGGATAATATTGAAATGTTGGGTAATCTAAAGTAACTATGCTCATACTCATAGACTGTCAGTACTGAATGATTTTATTTATATTTGGTTAGTTTCATTCAGAATGAGATCAATTACCGGTACAGATCCATTTTATTTTGCATTAGTTCATTAATACTAACAGACATTCAAATTAGAGACAAGGCTACTAAGATTTTAAGTAATGTGGCCATTGAGCAAAACATTCCTTTAGGGATTTTCCATTTGATTATTGTTTATAGGCCATTGTGACTATAGCGGTGACTATTGCGTCCAGTTCTTATTAAATATTGCAATACTATTGCTATTGCTGGAAGTACTATTGCAATACTATTGCTATTGCTGGGAACTATTGCAATACTAATTATTGATCAAGACTTTTACTATCGATCCATACTATTTGGACACTCGGGATTGCAATGCATTGACATATCGATGCATCGGCCCACCGTTTATTGTGACTCAGTCATCAATGAGTTATTTAGAGAGTGATTTTCATATTTTAGGTTTTTTATTTTGGTGTTTTACATTGCTTTATCTTGTTATATGTATGTTTTATTGATGTATGCCATATTAACACACTGTATATTGAAATAAATCTATCTGAACTTGCAAAATCAATACTGAAACAATTTCAATTTATCCCTTGGAACTGGATACTACTTGCTTCACCATGATATTCTTAAGGGAGTGATTTAATTACGGCCCCTTATTTTTTTACTAGGTTTCATTTGTAAAAAAGTCTGTACATGGAATACAAACAAAAGCAAGACAAGGTTAACCATGTGCCTGTAATAAGTGAGCGTAAAGTGTAAACAAATAGTGTAGTTGCAATAAATTTGTTATGCCTCATTAAGCACATTTGCTAGCTCTTACTTCAATACCCTTTGAGGAAGCTGTATTAATTAAATAAACATTTTTTTAAATTGCCCAACAGAGACATACAACTCAGATAATGCAAAGAAATCACCTGTCAGAACCACATTATATCAAGTCTTTGAAGTAGGTGATCTCAAGCAAAACATGCATTCATACAATCAATAACAAGGCTATAGTTTTTTTATTTGCATCCTATATTTTATTTGAAAGATCCAAGTTTGTCTGCAAAGTGATATTGGTGGATATGTCAGCGTTTTTTTCACCTTCTGTAACAGAGGCCTGTCAAAGGCCCCTTCCCATTGAAAATTTCTTTAAAGTCATGCAGTTTTCCCAAAAATCCAAACTGTGTATTACACCAGCTTGTTTATTTCCCAAATCAGCAATTTTAGCGATAATTTTCCCCAAAATCAACAGACCAAGACCTCTTCCCAATGAAGAGAGAAAAAATGCTGATTATGTTTAGTCGCATACATATTTATATTTATTTAAGTTAACTGACTGTACTTTCTTCTTCATTATCAAAAATTGGCAATGGAGTTTATTGGAGACATCAACTTATAATATGAAGTGCTACTCCGGGATTCATTAAAATGATAATTCTGTTTATCCAAGTTTTCCTTAAGACTTGAGAAGGTGTCATAACTTTGTCTGCTGATTTTTTTTGACAAGTATGTAACTATAATTGACAATAGACAGTAATGAGTAATATAAATTCACCATTTAAAACTGTTCTACAGAATATTCTCCAATTAATGTCCTGTCCCAAACTAGTGAGTCCCTTTTTCCTTTGTTTGTAAAACAAAAACTTGGGACTCACTTTAAGTGTTTTAATATCTGTTCAAAATATATTTAATTAATTCAAATAACCTCAAAACAATCTCTAAACAAATGAAAAAATATCTGTAATTATTAATATTAACATACCCTCCCATAGACATTAAAATACATATTTGCCTTTTGAAGTCTTGTCATAAAAAATGAACATTGAATACAAACTCTGTCATATAAATGTATGTTTAAGTCTGTATTTCGTTTATTTGTATTCTGAATCATTGACAATTTTTTGATATGCAGACTACAGACCGCAAACTGTCTCCGAGAATTCATTTTAGACACACTAATATTTATACATGTATACATACTTTCTGTCTCTGATATAATATGTAAGTGAAATGTAGCATATTATTATGTATGACATATTCCACTTTCACTGAACTATTGATGAAATTATGAACAAGTTATGTACTTATGTTCTTACCTGATGAATGTTTCTCATGTGGAACTATGCTTTCAGAAAAAACATACAAAAATTATCTATCCTCATTTAAGGCATGAAAAAAATGTTTGTTTTGCGTTACCTACCTATCCTATTTTTTTCCAGAGACCCTCAAGTCTTTTTATTATAAGTCCCCAGGAATTGTACACCCACTCTCTCACTTTTTCTGCCTTTCCACCGGCTTTTTGAGAGCCAAAATAAATATATAAAAAACTCCAGCCTACCTACCCTATTTTTAATGAGCATGGTACCAGAAACAAACATTTTTGGGCCTATATTTTCCTAACATGTTTTATGTGATGTTATGATGCACCAGGAATATTTCAAACTTTTCAATATAAATAATAAAAGGCCATTAGGATGTATATTTTCCTGTGGGATGTTTCAAAATGTATGGCATGATGACTTTATATTTCTGTTTGAATAATGTTGAATAATTTAAAATCTTTATCTTATACATCAGTTTTCAAATAGTGGATTTACTTAAATATTTATAGATATTTTATGATCACCTCCGTGGAATACTGAGTATATAACATCCCTAGTGACCAAGCTTTTCCCACTAATTGACACCTTTTGAAGCATCCTCATTATTTACATTATTAATTGTTTGAAATTGTGATAATATGGTGAAGATTGGGGATGCCATCAGTTTATTTCTATGGATACTGTCAACATTACATGCTTGAGTTACGAAAAAATGTCATACTTATATCTGGTACTAAAGATACTGTATATTCGATATACCATCAGAGAGCGTTCACAAATAGTGTTTGTACTGGCTGTTTGCTTTTCGGAATCATTTATTTGAAGAACACTTGGTGTCATTATAGATTCAAGGACTATATGTGTGCCGATTAATTGCATGTGGGAAATTTGATCTTTTATACTGAAGATAAAACTTATACTACTCATACTATGTCATGCAATCATAATATGTTAGCTTTTTTAAAAAAAAAAAAAAATGCAAGAATTTTGAAAAAGCAGGACAAAATGATATCATGATTATGAAAACTTGTATTATGCTAATAAGTTTTCTTGTAAAACACTTTATTAGCTGATTTTTTTATGGAAATAGTGTTTATACAATAAATTTCTGTGCATTTGAATTTTGATCAGTTTAAAATCAAATTTTATTATTAGAATTGTGAAATATCTTAATGATATTTTTTATGCTAATTTGGTAGGACTTAATTGGGGGCATACTTTTCAGTAATCTTTAAAAGAAATATAAGCCCTTCTAGACTAATGTTTAAATAATTTTAATCATGTAGTATTTGTATTTGTTACTTAAAATGCACTAGGTGAATGATCTTTAAACATATTAATTTTTTAATAAGCTTTTGCTTTTCTAATATTGTTTAAACATTTATTTATTAATCCTATTATATAAACTTTATTGCATTAGTTGGTAACAAAAATGTGTTTTTTATCTAAGCTCTATACATACGGCTTATTTGTTTTCGTGTAATACATTGCGATTACTTTGAAAGACATAAGTTTTAAATTTACTTGTCAATGAATGCTGATTAGGCTTTAAACAATATTATTTGTTTCTGGTTGTATTCTCAATAATAATAGGGTAGGTAGGCCAGGCTTTTATTTTTATTTGCTCTTGAAAAGCGTGTGGAAATGTTGCAGGGATAAATTAGGGTAGGTCAGGTAACAAGAAACAAATATTTTTTATGCCTCAGTGAGAATGCATTAAGTCACCATCTATGGTTATAGATCTTGTAATCAAACAGTGCAGCTATAGTAGCTTACCTGGGAAATTATTGGCCTCAGTGTTAATGGTGCTTTAATCATCAGGGTTATTTTTTCAAAGTGTGTACAATTTAGTTTGTTTTCTGCTAACCTTATGGACCTTCATTTTTTCTGCAAACATTAGACTTTTTTTCTGTCTCGGTCAATTTTTATTATTTTGGAATTTTTTATTCTATAATTGTCACAAAAAATGATGAAAAATATTTCAATGATTTTAATTATTACAATGAAACTAACTGGAAAAAAGGCATTTTCTGTTTATTATTCCAAAAGTTTAAGTTGGGTATTTAAGTTCACATATTTATTACCAGTTTTACTATTACCGTAATGAACACTTTTAAGTTAATTCTCTGTGATAAATGATGTGACATGGGAGATATTGCCTGCCTTTGGTTCAATAGTCTACAGTTTGATATATTTACTTGTGGATCCTGTTATCATCAAGTATAGCTTTACTTCAAGCCTCGCTTGTCAATAAAGTCATTAATGATCTCTACAACTTGACTGACTGAATGCCATATCTTTGCTGAAAGCTTACTGCAGTTTTCTATTGTGAACCAAACTTAATTAATCCCTTCATTGTAACCATGCTGTTTTTTTCCAAGAGTGCTCATCCAGACTGTTTGATTTTTATTGGCTTTAGAGAGCTGCTGTGTTGTATACACCAAAATGAAATAGTCAGTGTAACAACATCTGATCATTGAGTGTTGCTATGTATAAAGGTGACACCAGTTCAGTTTCTACGCCATGGATTATGTATAACTATTGTAACACAACTTTGGTCATCTCATATTTGTGAATTAAAAATGAGACTGTTAATGTATAGGTATTGACACACCTTCTGTAATTATTATTGTAAAATAAGCATTGTGAGCTAGAGAGAATTACATAACAAGTGTTAGACATGGATGTAACTTTATATTAAAGTTTGTTCTATGACTAAATATGATATATAGTGTGTTTCTGGGTTTGTTTGTTTGTACAGCAAACAATGTGAGATATAAGTTATATCAAGTCATAATGTTGAATATGGAAATCTTGCTCGCCATAAATATATCAGTAAAATTTGTTGAATCGGTTTGAAGTACTGTTTGATCGCTCTTTAAGGCTGTAATGTTTTATGCAAATGAGAAATAGGATTCATTATTGACACATATCACGCTGTTATTTTGATGAGCTTATCATGAAGTATATAAGTGATTTGTTAGGGAATTTTGCAATTTTTTTGCTGGTTTAGCAAAGTTCATTATTTTTAGTTTTGCTTTTTTGATCTTCTTGCATTGTGAAGTAAAATCACGGTACTCAGCATTTCTGCATGTGTGAACATTTGTGTTGAAGTAGTTTTTATTGAACACAGGACTATACTTTAGAGACATTTTCCCAAAAATGATTTTGTAGTTATCTGTAAAGATACAATGGAAAGTTATGAGATATATAAAACTGACTTTGGTGTAAAGCATGTTCGATTTAAGATTCCAAAAACTTTTAAAAAACCTGATGAGAGATTGGACGATAAAGATATTGTTGACTTGATTATAGAACCTCCGTCAGATTCTGATGAAAAGAAACATGAAAACAAAGGAGACACAGACATACCTCATTTGAACAATGAATCAAACACAGACTTAGTTACCGAAAATAAAGAAGACTTTAATTCAGACATTTCTGATGGCACTAAGTCTAATAGCATTTCTGATAATGCGAGTGTTGATTTTAAATCTCATTCTAATGGTTTAAGTAAAAATACACCCGCCTCATTCAATAGACCAAAGACAGCTTACGGCAGACGAGGAGCTTCTTTCGGTCGACCTGCTACCGGTATCAGGCGTAGCTCTAAACCACAGAAAGCAGTCACCCCGTACAAACCCAGGAATATATCTGCATATTCTAAGTATAGAAATGGTATTGGTTGTTATATGCTGAAAATATTTGTAGTTTATTTTTGTAGTACATGTATATTGTAACATGATTTTTTATATTTTATGACATCTTTGTATAATGTACCAGTCTGATTTATAAATGTCATATTTCAGACAACAATGGTAAAGTGAAATCTTGTAAATATACCTCTTAAAAAGTACTCTACACAGCCAGGCTTGGCTAAAGTTACCAATAATTTCTTCTCGTGATGTTGCTAGGGAAGAATCCTTACTTGGATGATTATAAAAACAGAAACATCATATACTACAAAATAAGCTGTACTAAGGCCATCTTTATAAAAAATGTTGGTTTTCAGTTAAGCGACCTGGACTTTTAACAGTAGATAGACAAGCAGGCAATTTTCTGTTAAACGTGACATATCCTTGACCTGTAATGAAAAGGTGAAATTGGGGACTAAATCAATAAAAAAATATTTGGTGGGGTAATTTTTTAATTTGTCAGTCATGTAACTGAAAACTAACATTTTTTTAAGCTTGACCTAATGTAATTGTCTTAAACAGCTCCCCCCCCCCCCCCCCCCGTCTGTTTTATTTTAGAACAAGAAAGACTGACCAAAAATGCTTTAATCCTTCAAATTACAGTACAAACCTCTCCAGAGCGACCCTCTCTTGAGCAACAATCTCCCTACAGCAACAACATGATCTTTTGCCACTGCACAATTTATCTATTAATTTAACCTTTCTAGAGCACCAACCTCTCAAAAACAACATATTCCTGCTACTCCCAAAGGGTGTTGCTTTGGAGAGATTGCACTGTACATCCAATAATTGTCCAAAAACATTCAAGCAATAACTTGACAAATTAAAAAAAGGCAGTTAAATGAAATGTACCTGATAATGATCAAGGAAATATAGTCTATTGTAGTTATTTTGCCTCTATGTATTGTTCACCTCATCAAATGATGATATACTGTGGAATCATTATTTTTCGTTGGGGATTTAATTCATCCACAGAATCAAATCCCCACAAATTTAAATGCAGAGATAAGGCACTTTTTCAAAAATCAAAATTAACAAATTTATGTCCCCACGAAATAGCCATTTTAGTATAAAAACATGAAAATTGAGCCCAACTAAATAAATGAAAATACAGTATTTTATAACATAGTAATATACGGTACTGTTTAGCTTCAGTAAATATGTTTTTAGTTTGTATGATACAATTTATGGATACTTAAAGGAAAAAAATGATTTTTAGTAAACAGTTAAATACTGGGACTACTTTTGTTTTGTTAACTACTTGGGTTTTGTGGCATTCAGATTTTATCAGTTATGTATTTGTACATTATATCAAGGTTTTAAATGATATATGATACCAGAGCTTACTGAATTCAATCTTTATTATTCATGAGTTCCGTACATAAACTTAAAATTATATAATACAAAACACTTTATCTGAATGTACTGTTTGGAAAAAAGTATTGATAATTTGTTGTAGCATTGTTGTAGGAAATACGACCTTCAGACACAATAAATTCATGAATTGAGATCAATAACTTTTTTATTGTTACATTGTATTTGAAATTGCCCTCTGATGTCTGTTTGAGATTATTTGAAATAGTTTTTGTCTATGGTTTTCATAGCTGTCAAATTGCTTGGTGTGCATGAATTTTGATGTAGACCAAAGTAAAACTACCCTTCCTGCATCCGTCATGCAAATGTTAAACTAGTTCCCATTCCAACTTGTTACATTACAAGTCTTTATAAGTTCAGTTTCCATGCATGAATTCTTTCAGTACTTTGATTGTTTTTAGTGCAAATTTCTAATTTGATGCTGGAAATTTGAATATGTACATTAAATTGTTAGTACAGCTTTTTATCTCAGTTAAAAATGCTTCACTAATTTCTATTTCATCTTTGTGTGTAACTTATTATGCTGCTATAGTAGTATTCAGGTAAACTGGATTTTCCTTTGAATTTTGAAGTCATACATGTGCCAACATGATATGTGCGCTGACAAAAAACATGATTAATATTTACTAGATTATGTTACAGTTGTAATCAATCGGATTTAGCCATGCAATTTCCTATGAGAGTCAATGAGATATGTTTCATGTGCGTGGAGTTGTCATTTTGTGGCATGCTTGAATAGTTGAACTGTGATGTTAGGAACGAAATTCTCTGTGTGTGACAATATTGTGCTATAGTAACAAAACAAATATGTCCAACATTTATCTGAATGTAACACTTGATTTATTTTGTCAATATCAAACCTTCAGGGATATCAAATAAGTAATGACAATAACATGTTAATCTAAAATGTATGAACATACCAATAGTAAGGTACTAAAATATAAAATTGCTTTTTACAGAAGGACAGAAAAGTAAATTTTAATCAAACTTACTGTAATTTGCCACATAATAGTAAAGAACTTTAATTTCGTCTTCTATTACCACACAATATATTGGTAAATCAAAACTGCCTTAAACCAATATGTAGAAGTTTGAAAGTATCGAATGAAACCTAATAATTTTAAAGAAAAATGCTTTTGAAATTAAACCATAAGTATCTTTATATTTCTATAAAACTTGTTGTTTTAATTCTATGCCAAATGAAATATATGTACATGCAGTTGTTTTTTACACAGACCTTCCCACTGATTAGTTCACAACACTATGGGGACTGCCCTCATAGTTTGTGCTTGATTCCCTTTTAAAAGAACTACATGCTAAGATAACCATTGCCGGTCCAGCTAGCTCAGTGGTTAGAGCGTTTGTCTGATGATCGAGAGTTTGTGAGTTCGAACCCCGGGCGAAGCTTACAATGTCCGTGACTAATTTTTCTGAAGATATTACATCCTATGTTAAATTGTCCTTCACCTCTAAATTATGTGGGGTAGCTTGGCAGAAGCTTATGGATAGAATGTGGTTAGTATTGAATGATGTCCAGGAAAGCTGGTTTAAGGATAACTGCCCGCAACGATATGACTCAAATAATGTTGAAAATGGCGTTAAACCTGATGAAACAAACAAACAATAAGATAACCATTGAAAATAGTTTTTCTGCTATTTCAGGAAACAACATGTCATCTGTCCATTGGGCAGAGAGTAGGCAGGGAAGGAAAATTGTCACTACTACACAACAAGTGAACTTGAAGAGTCAGACTCATGGAGGACCGGGTGGACTCGTCAGTTATGAAGATCTGTTAATTGCTCAATACTTGGATGAACTCAGAAACTCAAAGAAAACTAAACCAGTACCAGTAGAGGAAGAGTATGTTTATACAATCTCGATGTTTTAAACCTTTTTTATATTTGACTGTGCTGTATAAAAACTTGTGATAGCAAACACCTCCAAATAAAGGCCACCCTCTGAATAAAGGCCACCCTATAAATAAAGGCCATTATTTAAAAAACAACAGTCAGTTATTATTAAGAACCAATTAATGACCTCCAAATAAAGGCCACCTGCCTATAAAGGTCTATAATGTTATTCCCAAGGATGGCCTTTGTTCACAGGTTTGACTGTTTTATGACTAATACTATGGTAAAAAGTATACTAAAACAACTTTATCATTTAGCTCCAATATGTTCACTGTATTTATGTAATATAATGTCTTTCAACTTGCACAAGATAACTGTATAAAGAACTTGCCATTATTTCTGGTATTATAAAAGTGGTGTAACTTGGGAGCTATTATTTGCATCCTACTTTATTTTTGATTGTACCTAATGATGGACATTTTCTGTATTTTCCAGACCTTCACGTCCATCACCTTACACACAGAAACTTTCACACTCAGACTATACATATAAATATCGTACAAGTGCCAAGCGCACTGTTTCTGCTACAAATGCTGTCTATGGTACGGCTGGGAAACCTAAAATCGATGCTAAATTCATTGCTGACCCTAGTCTGTGGGATCCTGCGACCCCTAGACAAAACAACGATGAAGGACCTGAGATGTATCAGGTGATCGTAACTGAGAAAAGTTTGAAATCTCGATCTCGCCCTGCAAGTGCTCCAGTAAAACGCAACAAGTAAGTATATACCAGTTTACACAGTAAGATATAGGGCTTTTTGGTTAATTCGTTTTTTTGTGGTACAATGCTTGTATTGGTTGTAACAGCGCTTTTAATTTTACAAAAATTCATGAAAATAAACATCTGAACTTACCCGGTACATAAAATCTTTCCAAAAAAGAATTTTTACATCGCAGGTAGTAAATTGTGATAAATAAATTTTATCTTTTAGGTTGAATCGTCCTACAAGTGCTGCTTCTACCTTATCATATTACGGTCGTAATAGACCATGGTCATCAAAATCTTCTTATTATGGAGGTAAATATTTATAGTACAACCATAATTTATTTCTCAAAAGAAAAAAAAATCTCTTATTTCGCCTTGTTTCTTATTTTATTTACCTGAGTGTTTAAATGCACAAAATATAGATAATTCTTATCTGAATGTAACATTACTGAATCACATTGTCTTTTATGTGTATAATTCATAAGCTTATTAACATACTCAGTAGGCTTATACATAACTTCAAACTTACCCAGAAATACTATACCGGTATATCAATGATTGTGATAAAATACGAGTAGATAAGTCTTTGAATTTGAACGTAATGCCAAAAAACTATATTTATCAGTCTACATTGTCTTGTTTTAAAGGTGCAAGATAAGAACTATTTTCTCAATTACCTTTCTTGTGTTTTTTGTCATACTGTGTCTTATTGTGTGTTGCAATGTTTACAGGTCGTAAGATCAAGTCCCAGTACAAGAAGCAGCCTCATACTACACGTGTCACTGCATTCCGTAATGGGTCCCGGGAACCATTTGTGAGACTGGCTGCACCAAGCATCAAAATGGTGAGTACCGGTACATTACATAATGTATATACTACTGTTTCCCGGCCTCTACTCTGCAAGTTTCTCATGTTTATTACGTTCATAGGGTGATATTTTGTAAGATAAGTTATTTCCTTAACTAACATTCATACACTGGACCATTGAGTTATGGTTTCAAATTTGATTAAGTATGGATGTGTCTGACTCATATATCATCATTTTGAAATATTTTTGGTGTTGAATAAAAATGTCTTTTTATGGGAAAAATAATTTTACACATTTACTGGCATGTGCACTGTCTGATTTTTATACAGTTCTCTTTTGTAGTTATATAGGATACTGAATGGTTAAAGGTGGTCTGAGTAGAACTTCATGTATTAGTATATTGTTTATTGTCTAATATCATTCTATATGTTTTATTTCAGTTACTGGAGTTTTGTACTGATAAGTTAAGTTTACCATTTGCTGCCCGGCGTATATTTCTGGAGGATGGTATTGAAGTGTTTGATGAGAAAGATATCCCTATAGATGGTGAAGTGTACATTTCCACTGGAGAAAATTATAAAGATCCCTATGCTTTGACTAAACGTAAGATTTTTACCACTCTGTACAGCCATGGAAAATGAATATTTTGATTCTCATGCAAATGTTTTTAAAATGGCAGTTATAGCGATTTTTATATTTGCAATGATTGTCTTGAATCAGAACTACCAAAAGGTTGAACTTGTGAAAGAATGTCCGGCCAAACTATTATGCACTTATTAATGTCTTATCAATGGGCGGCGGGGATAGACAGGCAGTTAGACAGCAAGACTTGTCCAATATACGGGAATTTGAGAAACACCGTCGTCACATGTAGCGAGAAATAGACTTGGCCCGTATTTTATGGTCCCGTTGACGGGAATTAGACAGTCGTCATTTTTTAGTTGTGTTTATCTTTAAGCACCGTTAATGAAAAAATACCATAGGGATATTTGGCATCAAAACAACCACAATTTGACAGCCAAATTCTATAAATGACTTATTCCCCTATATAATTCACCCCCTCACTCCTCTTGGGGAAAACAATGATAAATGCATTGAAGACATGTGCATGACATGTACATGGGTGAAAAAGAATTGCATTGATTTTTAAAGATATGTGAAAAAATAACCATTTAGAATTACATATTTATAACGCTTTTTTGTTTGGCTTCAAGTTATTTTAGACAAGTTCTATATTGTGACTGTTAATTTTGTTACAGGGAACATAATTCTTAGTAATGGAGCCAAGTGGACATTGACTGGAGTCATGCTTCCAGAGGAAGGCAAGAAGAAAATGTCCAAACCAAAATTATCCAAGAGAATGAAGTGAGTGAAATATTTGTGCCTCTTGTTTTAAACGATACTTAAATCATTGCATATGTACAAGAACTGGTAACTTACTTCCATGAATACATATAGTCTGCCTGTCTGATTGGCTCAGCATGTAGAGGACTGTTTACAAAAGTTATATGTTTTTGTGACAGTAAGACTGGAGGTACTTTATAGGGGGGGTCATTTGTCTCAGATTTCGGACTCACACTTTATTTGATGGTGGTGGGTGGGTGATTATTCATTTGCTTATGGTGCTCTTAGGAACTTTTAAGTACTGGTTGGTACCCCCAGGAAAGGTAGATACTGGTTGGTACCCCAGGAAAGGTAGATACTGGTTGGTACCCCAGGAAAGGTAGATACTGGTTGGTACCCCAGGAAAGGTAGATACTGGTTGGTACCCCAGGAAAGGTAGATACTGGTTGGTACCCCAGGAAAGGTAAGTATGGTTTGGTACTTCAGGAACGGTTAGCACTAGTTGGTACCTTAGAAAAGGTAAGTGCTGGTTTGTAGTCAAGGAGCATTGGTTTTGTTGACTGATCCATGTTCATAAAAGTAAGAAACTGATCAAAGAAATTGCACTACTAAAGTTAGGGAAAATCCAAAACAGAAATGAAAACATTTGATATGAGGAAATCCTCTGTCAATACTTGTGCTCCTCGTCATTTTTGAAAACTCTTTTCTTGCATGTGTTAAAGTCATATTGATTTCTGGTAAATTTAACCATTTGGTTTGTGCATTCATCATATAGTTAATGTTGTATGTTTTACATATACTATAGACATGATGTAGATTTAGTGATAAAAATTAATCAAATGATAATTTTCAATGTTTAAAGATGTATTGTCAGTTTATAGTACTGATTTAATTATAACTTCAGGAAATTGGCTGAACAGAAGCGTGTTAGAATCATTGCGTATAGAAATGGAAAGTGTACTGAACCAGTTGAGATTGTGGCTGATCTGAGCAAACTTGACGAGGTAATGTGATGATGATGTTTTTGATAAATTAATGTTTGATAATAAATCATGATTCTGCATCAAGCAAGATAATATGTATTCAAATTTTGTGCATACAATAATTATATTACATTCAATTATTATAATTATAATTGTTTAATGTATCATCTTATTCATTATGAGAAGATAAATTATAATGACCTTTTTATTGTTCTAGTTAAATCATAAATGCAAATGTATTATGAAGACCAGCTTTATAGTTCAACATAAACATATACAAAACTGTATGTGCTTTCTGTGACAATTAATGTTATTGAGGATTTTTTTATAATAAGTCTCATTAATTAAGTGTTTAGATGATAAATGTTCATGAAATGAATTATTGAATGTCAGAGATTAAAAGCTTTTTTTCTATTTGTTGACATGACTTTACTTCATGTTAGGCTTTGTCATTCTACAATATTTCATGTAATATATGTCCATAAGTCAAGCCTAATGTTTATTTTTATTAGTTTTTGACTGCGTGTACTGCCAAGTTGGACCTTAGAAGTCATGCCAGGATAATCTATGATTGGGAAGGCAATGAGATTACATCATTAGCTGAAAGTATGTGTATTGTAACTTTCACATGAAGAAAAATACAATTAATATCTAAGCAATATTTTAGTAAAAGTAATATTTTAGTAATAGTAATTGTGTATAGATACATTGTATGTTTACCATGATGGTATTATTTGAACTATATGCTCTGTACATAGCAAGTTCTATGACTCATCTTCTTCATGTTACTAATCAGTATTCATGGTGTACATTTTCTGAACATGGTAAATGAGGACTGTTCTTGTAAAACTTTTCTTTATTGTACTGTTCTGTTGGGTTCTATAAAATCTAATACTTTATGAGACTCAATAGATAATTACAAGTTGTGTGAAAAATAATTATTGATAAAATAATATATTGATGTTGCAAAGTAATATTTGTTACCTTAATGCTTTATACCTATTTTATTACAGCCCCTATTCTTGATGAATGTCTGCAATCTGGGGGTACATATGTTCTGGGCCCTGTTTGGGTCTCCACTGGTGAAGGGTTCAGCCCCTCAGGAACTAGGGACTTTCTCATCACTATAAAAATAGTCATAAAAACACGTATCAAGGAAGCCAAGGTCTTCAGAAGGGAGGTAAACATTGTCAACTGTCTTATGTACGTTTTATATACTATGAGGATGTCACTTTTGTTTAAATCTTCAGTGACAATAATTTGATAGAAATGCTCATAAACTTTACATTTGTTGTCATTTAACAGCCCCCGTTAGCACAAATACTGATGCTGTTGCTTTCAAAATGATGTTCTAGATCAATTTCTTAGAAAAAGGTATTACTATATTCAAGGCTACATGTACAATATGATATACAGTTAATCCTGTGAATAAAGGCCATCCTTGGGAAAGGCAAAATCTGGCCTTTATTGACAGATGACCTTTATTTGGAGGTCATTTGTATTAAATAATTAATGACAGTTTTTAAAAGAATAGTCTATTGCACAGGATGGCCTTTATTTTTGATTGGCCGCAAACACTGGATTGACTGTGTACGAGTTACACTCTGTAAAATATGACTAAAATCCTTGTTATTTTTAATACACACATATTGTATATGAGTAATTAAAATGTCTATTTTTGTTTATCAAAATGTTTTGTTTACAAATATTTAGCTGACATTCATGAAGGATGGTGAGGAAGATAAAATAAGAGTAGCTGTAAAAATAATGTCCATGTCGAAAGATGAAGTGGAAGAAGCTATCGTTTATGTAAGTTTTTCTTGTTCACTTTATGACAGACTCTATTGTAATAGTCTCACATACCAAAGAGTAGAGCCTGCTGCAACTATATGTACCTATATTTAAACATTGTGTCATTTTGAGATTTTGTGAACAAGGACATATTCCTTGAGGATTATATCCATGTCAAATAGTTCATCATACTTCATGAAGTTTTTATGAACTATGCAAGAAAAGTTCAAGAAAAGTTCAAGAAAAGTTCAAGGAAATTTTGTTTTCAAAAATTCCATATGTAGGGGTATCCCCCACAACTTCAATGGCACTTCTTAGATAAATGTTTCAAATAGAAGGTCAATTTGTGGTACAAATCTCTTATTTGATCTATTTTTGTTAATTTGATGGACAAAGTTGATTAAAATAGAATGTGTATTACAGACTGACAAAGACATTGATCAGTTAAGTGAGACGTTGTGTAGCATTGATGATAAGATCAATAATCTACAAGATATGGTGGCTACAGAAGAAGTAGAAGGATCAAATTACAAGATGAGACACATTAAAACATTACCCAATGATCGTTCATACAAAATGCTGGGAGCACCTGGGCTTAAACTAAAGGTAAGGTTTAGATAAAAACTTAAAGAAAACCCTCTATACCTGAATCCTGCACCATTTTTTGTAAAAGCATGTTTTAGTTAGGCTAAAAATAAGTTTGTTTGGAGTGCTCCGACCCAGAATTTTAGCACTGGGTAGGTAGGTAGGGATTTTTTTACCGTATAACAATAGTAAAAAAATGCCCCCCCCCCCCCCAAAATTATCTGTAGGTAGGAGCACTCCAAACAAACTTATTTTTATTTTCCGCCTTAGGTAATAAACTATGTTACAATTTAATGATGAATATGATATTTCTTCTAATTGGCAAAAATTTACTTAGTTTTGGCTTGACTGTCTCTCTTTCTGATATTTCAAAACTATACAAGCATTAAAGTTTTGTTTCACCAGTTAACACTGATTTGTACAGGAATGTTTTTATATCCTGTGACATTTTTGCTATTTTTCATTCTTATACCATTAGACCATCAAGAACTGTTTTGTTTTGTGCTCTGCAAGAATGGTTTAAAAGATATCATTACTGCATTACATAACGTATATTCAGTCAAATTTGTGAGAAGAGGCCTCTCTTGGGAAACACATCATATGGCCTTTATTGACAGATGGCCTTTATTCAAAGGTCAATTTGTTAAATAATCAATGACAGTTTTTTTTTTTAAATGACCTTTATTCACAGGGTGGCCTTTATTCAGAGATGGCGACTAACCCAGGTTTGACTGTGTGTATGCACACATTCATATGTTTGTAAATCTTAACAAAACTTTCTTTCAAAATGCAATTTTTTGTTGTTAAAGATTAATGGTATACTGTTGATTTGGTTTCAGGTTCATGAAAATGGTATAATTAATGCTCCAAGAGCATTCCACTTCAATTTACGCAAGGCTACTCAAGGCTCAACAAAAGAATTATTGTTACAAAGGGTGAGTCAATTAAAAATTGAGACTACACAGGCTTGTAGGAAGCAATTTCAGATTAGGTGGGGGGGGGGGCTAATTTTAGAGCCAAAATTATTGGTGGGGGGGAATTTAAGAGGGGGGTGGAGAATAAGTTAATTAGTTATAACCTTTTCATTAAAGTCAACATTATTGGGGGGGGGACCTAGGCCCCTCCCCCAGTACCTACGGCCCTGCTACATTGCACTCTCTCTAACAATAACAGTTGGGATTAATATCAAACTCAAATTTTCAAGAAATTATTTGTTAGTAAATCAGAAGAGTTATATGTCTGTATTTGGTTGCTTTGACCTTCTCCCTTGCAATTGGAGTTACATATTTGTTTTGAACTGTTACCACAAAGCCTGTATTATGTACCCGATAAATAGAAATAGAATTAATCTATTGAAATGAGAAAATGTTCTACTATTGTTGCAAAACCTACATTATTGTAAATCTCATACTGAGGGTTCAACACAATAAAGGCGTAACTACATTTTAGAAAATTTACAGGAATGAAAAAAAACTGGATAATTTCCTTCCACTTTGAATTATTGACAAACAAACTGATTAAATTAATTCCTTCTCCAATCCTGATCATGTTTCATAAAACACATAAACACTTGTCTGTTTCAGCTATTGGATGAAGTGTCAGGGTTATTTGGTAATCCACAAAATCCAAAGTTAGCCCCTATTGCAAAAAAGATATACAACGAATTTGGACGAGAAGTTAAAGATGTGTTCAGCTTGAAGACTGATGACGAAATCTGGGTGTCTTTTGGAGAAAACTATATATCACCTTTCAGTAAGTCGCCTGTAAAATACTCAGATACTTCTATTATTGATATTGTTACTTCACTTAGTCTTTTGTTTAATACTTAACAGTTGTGTTTCTCGGCTCCGGCTTCCGATATTTCGTGGATGCTTTTTCAGTGTCCACATCCCCACTACCAAGCGATGTACTGTGTTCAGAAAATCACAGGAAAAGGGCTGAGGCATGTATTGGTGCTTAACTTGATCATGATAAAGAACTAGGAAAACTGTTTGAAATAAGAGTAGGGTTATAAATGCTCGGTTCTCCTAGCTTTATCTTTTCTCTGAAATGTTCAGAAATGAACATAGCTACCGAATGTGCCATTCAACATTACATATGGCAGGTTCTGTAGCTCTGATTTGAACTTCTGTAAAGCATTACAGTTAAAGATTTTATGTGGAAGTCTGGTTTCTTGGTAACATCATTCTGGGCTCTATGCTTTGAAACTTCCTTGAAACTATTATTGTGAAGAAATGACCGTGCTCCACATCTGGTCCTTTTTGTCCTGATTAATTACCTGCCTTGTATCATTGTTTAAAAACTTCACTATTAAAATACAATATATTTATCTTATTTCCAGCATATCAGTGTTCGAACTAATTTTTTTAAAGCACTAGCCCGAACTATATGTGGACTGTTGAAAATAAACAATTTACCACTAGCCCAAATACACAATTTTTAGAAAGATCACTAGCCCGATAAGAAATTTACTAGCCCTGGGCTGTGGGCTAGTAGGTTAGCGTGAAGACTGGCATATTGTATACAAGTTATATTTGACAAAGCTGAGTGTTAAGACATTGTGTACTAAGTATTTGGTAGGAAGCAAGTAATTTTGATAGAACAAATTTCACTATCTTAATACCATATATTTATACATTTTCAGCGTATTGTATACAAGTGATATTTGACAAAGCTAAGGGTAAAGATGTATTTGGTGAGAAACAAGTGATATTAAGAGAACAACTTGTACCAGAGGACAGTTCTCTGCCAGGATTTGCCGAGTAAGTGTTTCTTTAGTGTTTGTTTCTTATCATCTGACCAATTTGTTTTGTTGGCTTGCATTAAAGACATTTGCTACAGTTTGCTAGTTTTCACATAGACATAATTATAGGAAAAATGAAAACTGAACAACAGATTTTTTTTAACTTTTGCATGATTGTAGCATGATAACAGAAACATTTTAAGTGAAAAAAAATTGGGGGTCACTGATCTCGTTTTTGAGTTATCTGCCCTTGAATTTGGATTTGTGCTTTTTTTAGGTCATTTCAAGGGCAGATGAAAAGTTTCCTAAATTTTTCCTGTATGTCTATGAGAAAAATGTAGTGAACTGTTGCAAACGTCTTTAAAGGAACTTACTTTTAATTATCAATTAAATTGTCTGCATGCAGCTTCTCATTTTTTGTGTTTGTATGTTGTATACATATAATTTAAAGGGCTCATTGTAAGAAGGGCGTATCTCTATTTTTGACAAAGAAGGAGACAGATATTGTCTTACACTTACATCTTTGATTCTTCCTATTTTATATACTGGTAATAGAATGAATTGTATTATTGGTGTATTTTCAGCTATGACAATTATGATGCTAGTATTGGGTTCCCTGCAGTTTATGAATATGAGACATGTAAATATGAAGGAGAAAAGGCTCAGGTTGAAGCATTAGCCAGTATGGCAGAACTAGATCCTAGAGGTCATTATCTACAGTTTATGGTAGGTAACTTTATATCATTGTGAATAACAAATCTGTGTTGATGATCCGTAATCTACTGTGACTGCTTTTTTGTGATATTTTTAATGAGTGATAACTTTTGTTTTGCTATGTTAAAATGCCTCTCTTTTTTATTTATCTGCTTAAAATTTAACATTTTTTATATTTTTGAAGGCAATGTAGACAAAAAGTTGAGTGTTGAGACTTCTGAATCAACATTGTTGGTTTGAATCCAGTTATTGGCAAATGTTTACCAAACTTTTACATGCACTGAATTAGACCTTAGCAATGGCTACTGGTTAAAGCTATTTGACATGCTATATACCATAAATACCCTACTAAACCCAAAACACTAATTACACCCCCTCTGATTTGGAAAAAAGCGTATCTACATGACTGTATAATCAGAAAATGATGAGAGTAAATTGGACGTTTATGGTATTAAATTGGACGTTTATGGCATTAAATTGGACGTTTATGGCATTAAATTGGATGTTTATGGTATACATTGTACTGTACATACTGTCACAATTTCAATAAACCTAAGTAGAATATCCTTTATGATCTACAATGTATCGGGTAAAACTTTATATAACTATTAACCCTTTTTGGAGTTAATATGAACTTTATCTAATGTTACTGTAATGTCTATTATATCTATTTGTAGTTGGATCCATCCAAAGTTTTATATCCAGAAATTATCATTAATCACAAATTACCCAAAGGACATAAAGAACTTTGGCCATCAGAGTCCCAAATCTGGGTCATATCAAAGGTAAGTAGTTTCTTGTTAATTGTATACTATGTTCTGAACTTTAGTTGTTAACTGGACAGGGGCCCTTATTGTTGTTGTCTTGTCTTTAAATCTGCCCCTGGTTGCATGCATCATTGATGATGTGGTGTAAGAGTCATTTCTTCTATGTAAATCAAGCATTTACTTGTGGTTATGACATTGTAAGCTTGCCCAAAGTTGAAAAAATCATGAAATGTTTTTTCACAAAAATTAACATTAAAACATTACAATGCAATTACTTTCTGCATATTTTCACATATTTTGTCACTAATTAGGGGACTAAGCTGTTTGTATGATACCTGTTTGTGATATCTATCAATCTGATTAAAATTGGATCATAGATCCACTACCAGCAAGTAGGGCTGTGCCGAGTATTCGGGTATTCACGAATCAAATTAAAAATTTGAGTATGAATAATCGCCATTACTAAGATTCGTGGTTCGCGATCTTGTTTTTAACAAATTAAAAGTGTATTCTTTGTTCTTAAAAAAATCCCATTTTTCTGAATAAATATTGTTATTTCTCATCATGGACTACTTTGTTTGCCAAGATGTCCAATAGGTTCTTTAAATACTGGTAATGATCCTGGTAAATCAATTAACTGGAAGGGAGTGCATATCAATTTAAGCTATAGAACAAAATTTAATTGTATTGATTTACTTCATTATTCCTTAAAAGAAATTAGCTGTCTTCAGGACTGCAATTTTGAAGTTTTAGATGGGTTACTTGATAACAAAAGATTCATGATTCGATTTGTGGATCGTAAGTGTTGAATCGTGGATCAGATCGGATCGTCACTTACCCAACGATCCACAGCCCTAACAGCAAGTACCAAAATGGGACCGAAGTTAATTAGAAGGCATATATGTATAGATTTATCTTTTGAAAGAAATATTTTGTTGTATATTTTCTGTTTTTTTTTTGTAGTCTGGATTTATCTACATCAAACCATTCCCACAGCTATGTCTAGCTGTCACAGAGACAAAGGTGGAGACAAACCTGATAGGTATGGGTGTCAGAGTCACAGGATATGTTGTAAGTTTACAGAAGAAAATGGTAGGAAATCCCCATCAACTCTGGAATTTCAATGCAGATGCTACAATATCTTCTAAGGTAAAATAAAACTTGTTATAAGATATGGTTCAATGCCATAAGTCAAATTATTTCAGGTTCTAATCTTATGTAACACTTGTGTCAAATCCTTTATTTAATCATAAAAATAATGACCATCACAGTACCGTGAATATAATTTTCATGGCATCAACATCTAATGATGCGGGGACATATAGTGAATGCCTTGTCTGTATAAGGTTAAGTAGATTTTACTGTTTCTTCATGCATGCCACTGTGAGCAAATGCGTTTATCTAAAGCAGTTTGTTGTCGTTGCACAATCAATGTTCTTAAGTTAGTATTTAACTCAGCAGCAGTTTGTCTGATGGTAAACATGATCAAGACTAAGAAGGGACCTTTTTAGTTAAAGATTTATCTTCTAACTATCTAATGTTATTGGGAGAAAAATACAAAGAAAACGACACTCAATACAAAGGAGTTGTTGGCAATAGTTATTTATAAAATATTTTTTAATTAGGGAAATTCATATTAGCCAAGTTATTTATCCTTGGTTAGCTGTATTGGCCTACGCCCTTGCGGGGACTTAGACCTTGCACGCGTCAACCGACAAGAGAACTTAGTAAGAAATTTGAAAAAAGGAAAGAGATATAAAAGTAAGAACATCAGAAATTTGAATTTTCCTAATCAATAACATCATAATATTTCTAAGGTTTATTAATATATTACTATAATTTTAGGCCTATCCAGAGCTATTGTTGACCTACTTGGGTAAGAAGTTTGGTGAGGAGACAGATGATAGTGTACAACCAGAAGGTGTACCTCCTGGTACCAGAATATACCTCATAGTCTCTGATCCACTCACCAAGAAAGCTAAAACTTTACAGAGGTTTGTTACATGTTTAATTTATGTTATAAGATGAATTCAAATTAGATTGCAACTTATCTGATGTGAGTTTTTATACACTTTAATGAATTCTTGAAGATTTTTAATTTATTTACCCAAATGTGATAAATCAATACCTGTTTTATTGGTTAAAATAAGTTTTTTTTTTCATATTTTCTTTTGTAACAGAAATCAAATGACATCATTCTAATTTTTGCGATGGATTTTATTAATTTTTTACTAGTAAGCTAGTTAGATGCTAGTATTATACATGGGTGTTTATTGTATCTCTCGATCAATTCTTCATCATTTATAAATTTAAACACTTTTTAATGTTTGCTCTGACTTTTTGTGTAAAGAGAAAATATTTCTTTAAGAGTCGTAAGATGATATGAAATGTCTACAAATGTTTTATTATTGGTTATCATGTATATTCCTGAGTAAACTACTGTTAGATTTGAATGATAATTTGTTTACCTGTGTGTCAGAACTATTCCTTGCAGAATAGTCCATGATCCAGTTAGAAGAATTGAAGCTGTTTAGCTTAAACACATACTTCTGCATACACATCATGGTTGTATTTTAATGATGTTAAAAATGAGTTATTGATCTCTCATCAGATTCGCCTTGAAGCAAGAGAAGTTTAATAACCTTGGTCAATGGAAGCACAACGACGCCACTAATCCTGAGTGGAATAAACAAGCTCTGTCTTGGCCTGTCAAATCAGACGGCGAGCTCAATATGGTAAATTTATCTCTGTAGTTTGATGTATCTGTAAAGTTTAATGTGTTCAAAACATAATGATGCTGTTGTCCAGTGGTTAGTGTGCTTGCTTTCTAACCCAGGGGTCAGGGTTTGCTCCCCAGTCACTGCAGATCATACCCTTCCATGAAAATTTGACATTATTGTCAATTTTCCTCCACATGAGGAGAGTTGCCGGTTTCTTGTGGAAGGGTAAGTTAGTACTGGTTCAGATGCAGTCCAGAAAAACTGGTTATGTGAATCAGCTGCCGTATATAACTGAAAATTAGTTGTAAAATCAAAAAAAAAAAATTTCCTCAATAAGTTGTCCATATGAAGAAGGAATATCGTTTTGCTTAATGCTAAGTAAGTGTGTCATATTTGTATTGTTTACAATATATTCCAGGATTATGATTGGCCCATGGAAGGATATTTTCTACCATTTGCTCCAAAACTACACAAGAAACAACAGACTGACAGTGATTTGTATGGCAGTAAGTAACCCCCTATCTTTTTCTGTAGTACACTACATGGTATCACTATGTGACATAATGCTGTTACTGTCTCCAAAAAAATAATACCTTTTTTGGTACTAATGACACATCTTAGGGTGTAGGGTTGTTGAAACATCTTTTTGAAAGAAGTTATGTGATAAATTTAAGAACTATAAAATTATGTACACTAAATAAGCAGTGTACAGGGCTTGAAATAATAAAATCTCTTGTTTTGGGATATTACTCAGAATGCTGACTTGCCATTGGCTTATTTCAATACTGTTCCCAGTATCAACCAATCAGATGCTTGATTTTTATATTCTTCATAACTGTAAAAGTACTCATTATTTTATTCTGATATATATTAATGTATATATTCAGTACTTCATATCTGTGTACTGGTATATTAATTTGTATTTAGTCCTCTGACACTGAGTTACCTGATATTTTTTGTTAGCTTGACATATCTTTAATATGTGGCTAATTGGTGACATATATACATACATTCTTCCATCAAGAAATTAATAAATGTATCTATATTTCTAGTGACTCCTCTACGACTTCTGGTTGTAAGAAACGGAGAAAGAAATTTATCCATGGCAACCCCAGTTGTTGGACCAAACCTTACCAATGTAAGTATAGCATTCTTTCAACATGTCCTAGTTGTACATAAGAAACTGTCAATGAGGTTGGTCTCATTTTGCCTCAGGGTATACAAGGATTGTATATCCTAACTAATCCAGTAAGGATGATTCAAACATGAGTTGGAAAGTCTTATCATACATAATAATACAGTCAAACCTGTGAACAAAGGCCACCCTTGAGAAAGACAAAATATGATCTATATTGATAGGTGGCCTTTATTTGGAGGTCATTTTCTTCTAAATAATCAATGAGGGTTTTAAATTGTATGGCTGTTATTCACAGGGTGGGTTTTATTCGGAGGTTGCCGCTAACACAGATTTTACTGTACATCACTCTCACTATGACAGAATCATAGAACTACTTAGAATTAGACCCGCATCTGTGGTCAAGTGGTTAAGGCTGATGACTTTAAATCACTGTAACCTCTCACTGATAAGAGGGTTGTGGGTTCGAGCCCCGCTACCAACCAAGTCACTTAATGTGAGAAAGTAGGCAGTTGCTTACGGAGGATGGGAGTCTGTTACTGGTTCTTCCTAGGAACCGTGCTTAGAACTGTTCAAAAGGGGCGTAAAACCCGATATAAACGAAAATCTTAAAATTTATGGCTTAAACTTTGACAAAGTTCATGTATATCATTTGATTATCATGTACAAGTAAATAATTCCTGTATATGCTGATTATGTTCAGTATAGACCTGAAGCATTTCATGGTTTTATCAATGTGTTGTAGCTACTAAGTGTCCTATCTTAAATAAAAAACTTACCACAAAAATTTGGTGACAATGTCGTACAACACTTCGATAAAACTGGCCCCAGATATTTTTTCAAGGCATCAGTTTATTTGTTAGAAATTCTAAAGGAACAGTTAAACTTCTGTCTATATACATTATATCATATTATATTGAACACCTTTTTAAGTTCTTATGGTTTTCCATTTACTCTGTTTACAGAGCTTTTGCAAAATTTTTGTTTTAATTATTCAGTTCATGAAGGATTTGTCTAAGAAGCCGCCCAAACCAGAGAAGAAGAATCGTCGTCGACAACAAGAAGAACCACTTCCTGACAATACTGGTGATAATATTGAGTTAGATGTCAATCTACATTGTCGAGATCTAACAATACGAGAACTAGAATTTAGCATGGTAAGTCTTCAGTTAATTGTCTGAGCTGTTTGATCTTTAGTCACTTCTTATACAAGCTACATCATACTGTTTTAACAATCAGTGAGTGTTTGTCTGATATGCATGTGATAGTCTTCATGCGTATTCATGTTATAATGTTTGTTTTAATGATCATGTTGTTTTGTTTCAGTCATAATGTTGTTTGTGGATATTTTACTACATAATGACCACATTTGAATTTAGTAGATGGTGTTTTTACAAATAAGATGTTTTTACGTGTTTTTACATAAAAGATAGTGTTTTTACAAACCTTGTGGGTTGATCAATAATCAAATTCAGTACAGTAGTTAGTATGTTTCACAGTTTGAAACTAATGCAGACCTGCCTCCATGGTCGAGTGGTTAAGGTCGCTGACTTCAAATCACTGTAATCTCTCACAGATAGAGGGTCGTAGGTTCGAGCCCAGAAACCGACCATGTCTCTCAATGTGAGAAAGTAGGCAGTTGCTTTCGAAGGATGGAAGTCTAGTACTGGTTCTTTACAGGACCAATTTTTAAGTGAACTGTCCGCCTCATATGACTCTGACTGTTGAAAAGGGGCATAAAACCAGATATAAACAAAACGAAAAAGACACTAATGCAATATCCAAGATGCGCGCAAAACAATAAATACTGTTCTTATATTTCAGTTTTTAGATCATTGTACATCCCTACTCAATCTTCCTTTTGCTGGACGTAGAATGTTTGACGAGAATGGCAATGAACATTTCTCACTGAAGACATTGAAACGTGATCAGTTGGTCTACGTGTCCTGTGGTGAAATATGGACAGACCCTAACCTGACACGAGCTGAACAACAACGCAGATTCTTATTGTCGCAAATATCACAAGATGTTGCCAAGTTACGCCAATATGCTTCATTACGCAATCCTGAAAGTAAGGGAATTTTTGTTTACTGTTTTAAAGTTTACACATTGTTTTAACTTAATTAGTTGTGGTGAAATATAGCATGGTCTGCATGTTGATTTTTATTGTTATAACCTTAAACGAAATACTCGATTCCTTCGTATTTTAACAGTGTTAGAATTCAGGTATAATGAACAAACACCTTCTGTTGTACATTGACAGCAATCCAAAGAGTCGCAACATTTTCTTTTGTGTTTGATTTACTGATATATAGCAAAAAAAGGAAAATGAGGTTTACAGTGAAAGCACTGATATTCTGTCTGATTTAATTATACCAAAATCATTGCACTATCCCCCCAGGTCCCGCAAAAATTATATCTAAATTGTGTATTTTTGGGACAGGTTTCTTAGATATAATGCAAAACTTTCATATTTTATGATACACATTGGTTATAATCTCAATCAAAAAAAGTATTTTGTTCCTTAAGTATCTATGTCAAGTATCATATATTTATGTGTGAATGTTTTAAGGATATGTGTTGGAGATAGACCCTGGTATGACACCTGGTATGCCAGTCACTGTCAGCAAACAATGGTCTAAAGAAGAGGAAGATATAGATCTGGACAGACAAAGTTTAGCCTCTGGAAAGCCACCAACAGTTGATTCTAATCCCCCAACTAAGTAAGTTAATGTTTTTATATACCCCCACCCTCTATCAGTGTGTTGTGCATAAGAACCAGACCCGTACCTCCAAGATCAAGGTCACACTTGAAGGTCAAATATTGAGTTTGCTTTGTCTCAGCTGCAACTCAATTGTTCATTGAAAGGAATCCAATTTCTTAATTGTTAGTGGTGGTAAAAAATGTCCCTTTACAGTGACCAAGGGTGAAAATAACATTAACATGTCTGTGTCTAAGTGGCGTGTGTGGTTTTCCTCATATCTCTGACAAGCTCTAGTTTCGAAATACACTGTATTAGTTTTATGTTGACCTTTTTGTTCACTAAATAAGAATGAATGAATCAAAGCACTGAATGAATTGTAGGTCAATGATTTCCTGTGTCATGTCTTCATATAGATATTTTATTTCAGCCTTAATGTTTTTACTTTTTAATTGCAACCTTACCACAGTAATTCTCATTTGATGACTTTATTGCAACAACTCAATGGAGATACCTATTTAAGTGAACTTCAATTTCTATTGGTCAAGCAAGTATGGTGTCTAGGTTTCTGTTGCTATCAGTCAAAAAATTGTATTGTTTTATGTAAAATTTTGTTTTGATTATAGGAATCCTGATGAAGGTGCTGGTGATAAATCTTACCACCAGGTGGCGCATGAAAAGTCTGAGCAAAGATTGAACAATTTGAAGTGGCCATGGGAAAGACTGGTGAACGTGAATAGCAGTTTTGATAATGACCCGGAGGCCAATAAATTTACTGACAGAGAAATGTATGAAAAATACAAGTAAGTGTTGTACATACATGTGATATAGTTAGTCTGTTGTCGCGTTAAAAGTGTCAGGAGGAATTCGCTAATTAACTTGCTAGTGTCAAAGAACTATTTTAGTTACATGCTATAGTCAAACCTGTGTAAGCAACCACCTCCTGATTAAGGCCATCCTGTGTATAAAGGCCATTAGTTTAAAATTGATTATTTAGAACAAAATGACCTCAAAAGAAAGGCCACCCATTAATAAAGGCCATTATTTCCCATGTGTATACATGTGTATGCCAAAACATTCAACAAGTAATGAAAAGTTATTCTGAAATATTGCACAAGAACTCAGTACTTGACTCTTTGAAATATTTTTTTTTTTTGTAGAATGTGATGAAATAGTAAAATCTCATCTAAACTAATGCTGTCATTGCGTTGTTGCACATATCTTGCATAGTTATTAGATTATAAGTGATTTGTGTATTTTTTCTACAGGCCTAAGACCGTAGCAAAGATTTCAAGAGATACTTTACAAAGATATGTGTTTGAAGATGGTTATATTGCTTTGAGTAGTAATCGTCAACTTGTCCTTGGTGTGTCAGAACCCGAAGGTCGAATTGTCGAGGTACATCTTGTTAAGAGAAGACCTGACGATATCTATCAACAATGGTGTATGAAGGAAAATGGGTAATTCTGATAATTTCATTTATAGCAAGAAATGTTTATTGGTTAAATAAATATTCTCACAAGAATTCATTCTTAACTTTCTTGGTATCCATAGTCCTTATTATTTTAAATTTCTTTCATTTGAACATCAACATTTTAAATGAAATCAGAAAAGAAAGATTTCCCTTTCATGTAAATTCTACTCAGATGGACCAGGTCCCATTTTTCTTGAGAAATGAGAGAGCCATTTGCTGTCTAAGCTGTAGACAATAAAACGGTACTTAAAGACTTTTTTGTATTTGCTTGTATTATAGATATTCATGTTCAAAATATTTAAAGTAATGTATTCATGAAGATATAACTTTATTCTAGAGAGATCCGAACACGTCATAGTCAACAGATGGTACTTACCGTCTCAATGCCAAACAATGAACCTTTTGCTGAAGATGAAGAAGGACGACCTTTGACCTTTGTTGGTTGCAAGGTCACTTTACAATCCCGTAGAAATAACGAATTTGGTAAAGCTCATCAGAGGTGGCGGTACGATGCTGAGACCGGTTTTGTTCATGCATTCTACGCGGACCTTCCAGATAAAGAAATAACTGCTGCTAACAAAGCTGATGTTTGTACATACGCCATTGCCAACACATCGAAAATTGATCAACCAGTATGTAGTGTTTTTTTTATGTTGTATTGGAAATTATTTTTATGTCACATGGTCAGACAATATTTGGAAGCCTGACCTATTTTTTGAGTAATTATCACACTTCAGAAGTTTGTTTATGTTCGAACTTGTGATGGCATGTAGAATGCTTAATTTTGAAATCTTTTAGTACTTAACTTATCTGTACCAACCATTATCTGTACCAACCAGTATAAATGATTGAGTAACGACAAGATATTTTATTCATTTTAAGTTGAATATTTTAAACGTAAACTATGACTGTTTCTGAATATAGAATTAGTTACATGTACTTAAAACTCTTGTTTAACAACCCTGCCTGTGTACTGTTGTGTCTCTATGTAAACATTGTATTATGGGAAGTTTGTCTAATTTACAGGGTTACTGTGCTGAGGTTCCTCTGCAGACAGCTTCTGATAGAGCCACAATGAAACGTATCAAAGTGTGCATGTCTTGTGCACGTGCAATGAGAGGCCGTTACAAAATTACTCGATTATCTGATAACACACAGTTCTCTTGTGCAATGGGACGTGGTAAGTTTATTTATTAGAACCTAAATGTAGAGTGAATATACAGGTTTACTTTGTTACCAAATAAAATAGAATGTGAATTATCTTACTGAACAGTTTTGACTACTGTAGAATCATTCATTTTCATTGGGGATTTAATTTCGTGGATTTTGTGGTTCGACTCATCCACGAAATCAAATCCCCACGAATTCAAATGCGGAGATAAGGCATTTCTTTTCAAAACTCAAAATCCACGAATTTATGTCCCCACGAAATAGCCTTTTTAGTAAAAACCACGAAAATTGAACCCAACGAAAATTAATGATTCCACAGTATTTGAATCAAATGATTGCTAAAATCTTTAAATCTGACCTTTCTACAGAACTTTTAAAATATTGTGAAAAAATCCAAATTAATACATTCACTAATTTTGATATCGTCCAGATTATAGACAGTTAGCTTGTGAGTGTTGTAAAGCTGTGGCCGTGGTCCAGTGGTCCAGTGCTTATTGCGCTGGATTAGTAGCCAGGTGATTCAGGTTCAATTCTTGGTCACAGGAGGTCTTACCCTACCATGAAAATTTGACAATGTCGATTTTTCCTCCACATGTGTAGAAGTTGCTGGTCCCTGGTGGAAGGGTAAGTTAGTACCGGAATTGGTTGGAATACCATCCAGGAAAACTTGTTAGGTGAATGGGCAGCCATATATTACTGAAAACTTGTTAGGTGAATGGGCAGCCATATATTACTGAAAACTTGTTAGGTGAATGGGCAGCCATATATTACTGAAAAATTGTTGAAAAATGGCATTAGACCCTAATAAAATAAACATGTGAGTGTTATGGCTGTAAGATATTTAATATAGTATCTGATGTTGTTTTTCAGCGAAACAGTTAGGTTTACAGCAGATCGGAAGTTTCCGTGTTCTCAATGGTAAAGTTGATCTCTCCACACACGAGTATGAACTCACCCTACAAGATTGGGAAGATAAACTAGCCAAGTTATCTGAGGAAACAAGTAGCAGGGTGATCACTAAGGAAATCAATGTAGCCAGGACTGTACAGACTGTGAAAGTACTGGCTTATAAGAATGGAGAAGGTCGACTACGACCTGGAGAAATTATCTGTGGATCCAGTGTTGTAGGAGTAAGTTTAGTCAAACCTGTGTTTACAGCCAACTCTGAATAAAGGCCAACCTGTGAATAAACTCCATTCTTTTAAATCTGTCACAAATTATTAAAAACAAAATGACCTTTAAATAAAAGCCACTTGTCAATAAAGGCCATATATTGTAATAAAACATTAATTATTTCAACCATTTAAGAGTTCCATTTAAAAAATCAACATTTTTACATGTGATTATGACCTTTGTCTAGTATGACCTCCCTGTCTTTGGGTGGAGTGACTGATACATATTCTACAACAATATGAGGGCTGAGTGACAAATACACTACATACAAGTACTACCTTCAAATATACATTTAGTTTCTCATACTTTATAATACAATATTTCTATAGGTTTTTATTGTAAACAAATTGATGTTTTTTATTATCAGATATTGAACCAGTGTACACTAAGACTAGGTTTGAATCAAGCTGCAGTAAGGATGTATACAGAAGATGGAAGTATGATTGTTGAAGTAGAGGATTTGGTTGACTGGGCAATACAGAATTATAGAACATTAATGGCTGATCATCTGGAGAAGTTGTACCATGGCAAACAAGGTAAGAACAATTTCATTCAACTGATGGCCATGACCGTGGTCTAGTGGTTAGTGCGCTGATTTTGTAACCTGGTGTTCAAGGTTCAATACCCACTCATGGCAGGTCATACCCTTTATTGAAAAGTTTATTGTACACTATTTTATTACAACCAGACTAGTAAAGGATCATCATGATTCATTTTCAGAATTATGGCCCTTTTTATTGTGCGAATTTCATTTCTTTAAGATATTCTTATCTTTGTACGCTAAAATCTATAACTATTTCAAATGTTGCATGTTTGTGTATTTTAGATGATGCTGAGAGTTTTCAGCGTGGTGAAGGTGAAGGTCAGGAGAAAGAAGAAGGTGAAAGTCAACTTGAAGATGGACAAGATAAAGCTGGTAAGTTACCATAGTAACCTGTATTTGACTGTTTAAAATGGTTAATAATTTGTATACTTACATGTTAAATAGTAGAAATACAAGTGATCAAATAGATTAAAGTCGTACCTGTGAACAAAGGTCACTCTTGGGAAAGACATTATGTGGCCTTTAATTGGAGGTTATTTTGTTCTAAATAATCACTGATTGTTTTTAGAATAAAATTACCTTTATTTACAGGGTGGCCTTTATTCGGAGGTGACTGCTAACACATGCTTGACTGTATTTTCTTTACTGAATTCTGATTCCAGTCAAAGGCAAAAATAATTGATATTTCTAATTTCTTCTGTTTCCAATTTATAGAAACAGATCAGAAGGAAGCCGACAAGGCATCACGTGAGAGGGAGTATTTATTGAGTCAAGTTCGTATGCCGTCTGAAGAAACAATTCTTAGGTATCCAATAGAAATATGGGTCTCCAGTGGAAAACCATTTGTTCCTCCAGAAGGTAAAATTCTGTCAATATCATAAACAATGTCCATATAATGGAATGTCCATATGATTAGAAATACAGTCCATATAGTTATGTTGAATGCCCATATAATTACAGATACTGTCCATATAATTAGGTTGAATGCCCATATAATTACAGATACTGTCCATATAATTAGGTTGAATGTCCATATGATTACAGATACTGTCCATATAGTTATGTTGAATGCCCATATAATTACAGATACTGTCCATATAGTTATGTTGAATGCCCATATAATTACAGATACTGTCCATATAATTAGGTTGAATGTCCATATAATTACAGATACTGTCCATATAGTTATGTTGAATGTCCATATAAATACAGATACTGTCCATATAGTTATGTTGAATGTCCATATAATTACAGATACTGTCCATATAATTAGGTTGAATGTCCATATAATTACAGATACTGTCCATATAGTTATGTTGAATGTCCATATAATTACAGATACTGTCCATATAGTTATGTTGAATGTCCATATAATTACAGATACTGTCCATATAGTTATGTTGAATGTCCATATAATTACAGATACTGTCCATATAGTTATGTTGAATGTCCATATAATTACAGATACTGTCCATATAGTTATGTTGAATGTCCATATAATTACAGATACTGTCCATATAGTTATGTTGAATGTCCATATAATTACAGATACTGTCCATATAGTTATGTTGAATGTCCATATAATTACAGATACTGTCCATATAGTTATGTTGAATGTCCATATAATTACAGATACTGTCCATATAGTTATGTTGAATGTCCATATAATTACAGATACTGTCCATATAGTTATGTTGAATGTCCATATAATTACAGATACTGTCCATATAGTTATGTTGAATGTCCATATAATTACAGATACTGTCCATATAATTAGGTTGAATGTCCATATGATTACAGATACTGTCCATATAGTTATGTTGAATGCCCATATAATTACAGATACTGTCCATATAATTAGGTTGAATGCCCATATAATTACAGAATGATACTATCCATATAGTTACATTGAATGTCCATATAATTACAGATACTGTCCATATAGTTATGTTGAATGTCCATATAATTACAGATACTGTCCATATAATTAGGTTGAATGTCCATATAATTACAGAATGATACTATCCATATAGTTACATTGAATGTCCATATAATTACAGAATGATACTATCCATATAGTTACATTGAATGTCCATATAATTACAGATACTGTCCATATAATTAGGTTGAATGTCCATATAATTACAGAATGATACTATCCATATAGTTACATTGAATGTCCATATAATTACAGAATGATACTATCCATATAGTTACATTGAATGTCCCTGCAGTTTTGAATACTGTCCATATAGTTTAAAGAATTGCAGTTAATATACATAATGTGCCATCTTTGTTTTTATATTAACATTACTTATTTTCAGTCAGTTATAGTTGATCTGGAGCTTTTTGTGTTGTAAGATCACGACCATATATTACAGAGACTGTTGATTATTGGCATATGGCCCCTAACTACATGTACATCATAGTTTATGTACGCAATAGTTTATGTATTTGTGGTTATTTATTTGTAGTTGTTGAATCAAAGGTAGAGAATCGTAAGAAGAAACGAGCATTTAGGTCGGCTGTGTCGTTAGAACTTGACCTTGAGAAACACGTCCTCAGACAAATGAAAGGTATTTATTTCATACATCCGTAGTGCTTTTTATTTATCATTTCACTTAACTGACTGTGTACTCAGTCAATTATCTGATCATATAAACTGAGTACTCTGTTTATGTGATCAGATAATTGACTGTGTACTTTGTTCATATGTTCAGATAATTGACTCTGTACTTCCTTCATATTATCAGATAATTGACTGTGTACCCTATTTGTATCATCAGATAATAGACTGTGTACCCTATTTATATCATCAGATAATAGACTGTGTACCCTATTTATATGATCAGATAATTGACTGTGTACCCTATTTATATGATCAGATAATGGACTGTGTACCCTATTTATATGATCAGATAATGGACTGTGTACTCTGTTCATATGATCAGATAATGGACTGTGTACTCTGTTCATATGATCAGATAATAGACTGTGTACCCTATTTATATGATCAGATAATTGACTGTGTACCCTATTTATATGATCAGATAATTGACTGTGTACCCTATTTATATGATCAGATAATTGACTGTGTACCCTATTTATATGATCAGATAATTGACTGTGTACTCTGTTTATATGATCAGATAATTGACTGTGTACTCTGTTTATATGATCAGATAATTGACTGTGTACTCTATTTATATGATCAGATAATTGACTGTGTACCCTGTTTATATGATCAGATAATTGACTGTGTACCCTATTTATATGATCAGATAATTGACTGTGTACCCTATTTATATGATCAGATAATTGACTGTGTACCCTATTTATATGATCAGATAATTGACTGTGTACCCTATTTATATGATCAGATAATTGACTGTGTACTCTGTTTATATGATCAGATAATTGACTGTGTACTCTATTTACATGATCAGGTCGTAGATTAGACGAGTTAAATCCAGGTGAATACAAGGGAACAAAGAATAGTAACAAACCTGTGGTTGTTGAAGGTCATTGGGAAGAACCAACAGCTGAGGAACAACAGAAACATGATACTGTCCATAAACTACAGGTTAGTAACTTTAAACAGTATGTTTCCATTCTTATATTATTATAATATGATTGGTACATTTAAGTCTCAGTCTAGAATTGTTAAAAGTGCTAAACATATCATGTAGATTCAGGGCAGCTCATTATTTTGTCAGTGGCAATTTGCAAGACAATAAATTAATTGTAATTGTGTATTTAAGCCACCATTTACATCATATTTTGTTAAGTTGGTATTCATTAGCTGAAGGTAGTAATGATAGGTCACCCTGGCAAACTGGTAAATCCAGACAATATCATAACATTATCGATATACAGTGTGGAAACTAACAAACATATTTTAAAGTTCCATGAGCTTTTTGCTATAAAAAAGAATGAAAAAAAAACAAGCAATGGCTGAAATTATCTCAAGATAACAATTACTGACGAAACGAGTCCTTTTTCTTCTTCAAACACTCATTTCGCTGTGATTTTTGCCTCTGTAAACGAGAAATATATAGAGCGTGTGATGCCACTTTATGACGTGTGCATAACTGCAGAAAAACACAGCTGTTTAATAAATAGGTGGTTTTGGAAACAATTTTTATTGCTATGAAGTATGCATGGCGGAAATTACCCTGAATTCCTCTGTTATAGGATGAACATAAACTATTGCGACCGATATAAGCTTATGGGACTTTAAGGTATTTTGGTATAACTTTGTATTATATTATAATATGCATGATTGTTACAGGAACATCTTGATGAAGTGAAGCAATACCAGAAAGAAAAGATGCTTCCCTTACAGTTAGATCTGAACAAAGGTTTATACAGACAGCCTGATACAGTAAGTAGAACATATATCAAAGTACTGAAAGTACTCTGACATGGAGACCATATCTCTTTATATGAGAAAGTAGGCAGTTGCTTACGGAGGATGGGAGTCAAATACTGGTTCTTCCCAGGAACAATGCTTAGGTGAACTGTCTGCCTCATATGACTCTAACTGTTGAAAAGGGGTGTAAAACTTAATATAAACAAACAAAATCTGACATTGAAACTGAACTAACATAGGCTTGCACTGCAACATGAAAGGGAAACTAGTTTAACAAGTGTGTGGCGGTTGTAGAAAAACATAGTACTTTGGTCTGCATCAAATTCATCTATCGTTCAGTTTCCAATAACAGCAAGAGTTACAAAATGAATGTCTACTTTTATTGCGATTTTGTCAATATAGATTATTATATCACTATAAGCATGAAGAAGAAATTATTAATCAAAAGAAGAAGCATAATAAAGAAAACTGATAGTTTGACATTTCAAACTTCAGTGGGCCAATAAAACAATATTGACTTGAAACAACTTAAAGTAGAAAGTCCTTTTCTCAATATTTTTAAATAGTATGTTTTTCATCATATAAACATTGAGTATGTTTTTAATTACAGAAAAGAATTATAGTTTATCCAAATGGTGAATCAGTTGAAAGAGCTGCTAATATCTGGGGTGACAGTTTCCAGCAATTGCTTGACAGTGCTACTATGAGACTGAACCTTTGGCAATCTGCCAAGAGATTTTTCACTATGGAAGGAAAAGCGGTATGCACTTTTTTATTTCAGTTAAATCTTTTCTTTCTTTTCTGAATCAATAATTTTCTATTCACACCAACATTAGAAACATTAATCTTTGTTTGTGTATAAAACATTCAAATAAAAAGTTTTTATGTCCCTGTATCAATAGATCGGGGGTTTATTATTTTTGGCCTGTTTGTTTGTACCAAACTTAAACCTTGCCTATAAAATCAAAATGCTTCCACCTACTTTCATCAAACTTCTTATGTTAATTGCTAATGACAACCTCTACAGGACCTATGCATTTTCAGGTCAGTAGGTCAAGGTCACCATGAGGGGGCATTTTATTTTAGAAAGATATCATGTTAAGTATGTTTTACTTAAATAACAATCTTCATTTTTCAGGTTACTAAGTATAAAGATATCAAGAAGGATCAAGTACTGTGTGTATCTACTGGTAAACCATTTAAGCACACCCAGACAAGTCGTTTAGATGTTGAAATCAAGGCAAACTGGTCCCGTGCACATAAACAATACGGTCTAACATCGACTGATGTACAAGTGGAGGCCCCAGAGAACCCTAAAGTCAATGTAAGTGGGAACTGATGCTATCTTATCTCCAAACTTCATTCAGCATGTAACTTAGGATAAATCACTTAAATATTTAGTCTTTTACTGCACGGAAATTTTTTGGAGTTTTTACTTATATATAATTATGCCAACTAATTTACATCTGGGATATTCCCTTTTATGCATGGCCATAATAATGAAGGGACCAGGTTGTACCAAAATCATTTCATAAAAGACCTTGACAATTCACTGAACCAAGTTAGACTCGGGTGTATTAATAACTGAAGTCCAGTTTAAGTTAGTTCCGGCTTTGAGATTTAAATATTTTGGTGAGGCAAGAACATGTTATTTTATTTACAATCCATGATTAGCTATGTCTGTCCCTAAGATAAATGAATCTGATTTATAATTCTGTGTTCAACTCATGTTTAGTGTAAATCCTTAATATATTCTATTGGGGGGGGGGGAGTGATAGTGCTTTGAATACTAATTTCAATTTCCATGAGTGTCCTGTGTTTAGAATTGGTAATTGTATTTTATTATCTTTTTAATATTAGATAATGAATTTACTGAATGGAAGTTTGTTCCAGGTAAACTTGGTTTGTTGACCAATAAAATATCCTGTTGTAATGTGTAATGTAGGAACATACGCTTATTTGTAATATTGTGGTAGATTAGTTAAACTACTTAATATCATGAGATAGTTAACTGAACACTGATTGTGATGTCACCAAAATGGACTGATGTATCTATTTAGTTGACACTAGATGGATTACTCTTTATAAGAATGACTTCTTCAATGCTGTTATTGAGATTTTTTTTAAATTTTAGTAAAGTCAAAATGAATCCATATTGTATTTTCAGTGCTTGGCATTTACCGGTGCCTAAAAGTGTGTGTCTTAAATATATTTAATAACTGTTAATGGAAAAAAATTACATAAAATTTTACGGAAAGCTATACGTGCCAAAAATTGCAAAACTGCTTTTTACACACCTGTATTGTTGTTCTTGTATTGTGATCATGTAGTGGTTGCTTGAGTTACAATATCCAGAAATATTTACATGTAATAACCTTTATACATGTACTTTCCAATGAAGTCTCTTTTGAATATGTATAGTTTGTTGTAACAAAAGCTTTCCATTTTAATTCAACTGTAATTAACATATCTATGCGACCAAATTCAGGTTGATATTGCAGAATGGTATATATGAATAGACTATACCGCATCCATGACAAGATTATATTTTATATGAAGACAGCCTTAATTTTGTGTCTTTTTCTGATTTTTATCAAAATTTTGCGATTTTTGCCTTTTATTTATCAACTTCTATCTTAGATAACGGTTGAAAAACAAATGTTATCAATACTGTTTTAATTATGAAAATAGTCCAGACTATTAGTGATGGTTCATGTCAGTGACTAGTTTCCATACATGAAGTACAACTAAATTTGTCCAGTGCTTGAATACGCTATCAGACTTTTTTGTACAACTTGAATAAATATGTTTTGCATTCTTTGACTTGTATAGATACATGTAGGACTAGTTAGTAACAGATAATTATGACAAAGACTGAGTTATCCAGATATATACTGTACAATGAATATATTTTACAGGTTGATCCATTTGGACCGCCAGCTCTGGCATTGCCTCTGACCAATGGTGACACATCTAGACCACCACGACCAGGCACAGCAAAACCGCAGTCTACAACGTCATAAACTCACCTTATGGGGAAAAAAATACTGTGAACTAGTAAAAAAACCTTGACTTGTACTACATTTGTAGAAATCTCTAAGTAGATTATAGATAGTACATTTTGTCATGTAGACATCATCAGTAATGTACTGTATCGTCTAGAGGGACAGTAGAACGTTTGTACATGATAGATCACTCAGCTACCTGTACGTGAATACTGAAGAGAGCTGTAAATAAGTTCTCTGTACAACTAAACATACAGATGACTGCTCTCTCCTGCATCAAGCTGGTAGCAAACAGAATTGTCTCCCTTTGAAACTGTATTCAGTGTCCACTATAGGTGGGTTGGAATTTTGCTATGAGTCTGTAGTGGGGAGAATTCCTGCGTGTCTTCACGATCGAACGTAAAAGATATCTTTATTTCTCTACATTAAATATATTATATCACATCAAGCTAATTGCCTTTGTGGACATGTCATAAATTATATTTGTATATATCATGAATTCTTTTGAGGTTTTCATTCCTTTAGTTAGGATTTTTTAGACAAGAATTTATACATTTTACTCATTTATACATTTTACACCTTGCATAATGCTAAGATCTTGTTTAAAAAATGCCACTTTTTTATGTTTTTCCTGTGATGTTTTTTTGTTTATACAATAATTATGTTTTATGAAAGTAAAAAAAACTGTGATAATTAAAAAGACTTTAATTTCATGTGAATTCAACAAAATCCATTTTTGTAAATATTTGCAGAGCTCTTGTTAAGTGATTTATCTATAGTCACAACTCAAACAAGTGAATGAAAACAAAATATTGTAACATTTTATTTGTTAAATTTTTTAAGTCTTTTGAAGTTATTTAATAATAGATTTACATCTATGCTTGAGACTGCAATGATTGTCTTAAAGTGTTAAACTGAAATAAAAAGATGTTTTGCCTTTATCAAGAAAACCATTTTATTTTTATTTTAACTTCACTAGATAGATGGTGTAAGATATTGTACTAGATCTATTTTATTGAGTATGTTATATTTATAGTATATTTACACATATCTAGGAGTAAACATTGAAGTAGAATTGTTTTGTATAGTGTTCAAATTCATTATTATATCAATCAACAAATTTATCTGTGATAGAATTTTCAACATATCAAGATGCGTCACATCAGTGCAATAAGGTTGTATCTTGTTATTACTCAAGTTTACAGGTACAGCCTTGTTGAACTGTACAGACACTTCTATATAAACATGTACGATTATGTATACATATCTATTGTTAAATAAATTTATTTATTTTATACATTTCTTAAACATATCAACTTCAGTGTAAGGTGTTCAACAATTAAAAAAGTAAAGATGAAAAATCCTTTACTCTTTATGTATATCGAAAAAAAAATCATATCATAGTAAAAATAAAGCAGGGGTAAGAGTTTTAATTGGCTGTTTCTGAGCTTGGACTTAAAATTGACCACTGATAAGGTTGTATTCTGAAACAGTCTTCTGTTTACATTGACTGTTTATCCAATCTGCTTAATTCATAATCAAAAACATGCAAGCCAATCATGGTGTAAATTACCATAAAATGCAATTAATTTCAATTGCTGTATTATACAACTTAAAACCAGACTCAAGCATTTTAAATATTTGTGAATATTGTTGTCATGCATTACATGTATACAGTGGACCACCCACCTAACTAATCAAGTCATTACTTTTAGTATTGTGTTTATTTTTATGTTTTTTTTACTTTTATTTTTTTTGCTTTTTATTTCGTCCAGCCGTCCCATTTTGTTCTTTACAGAAACACTGTATTTGTATGAAGTTTACTTGACTGTGTTTATTTCAATCCGTCGCATGTTTTGTGTTTTGTATGTTTGTGTTTATTTCTTGCTGAGAGCTCTATTTTTCATTTAGTTACATTAGTGTGTGTGTGTTTTTCAAGGTATTTGATACATGATAGTATAAATAACCCAGGTGAATGTACACATGATTATTTTGTTTATATTAAATTCTCATTTTTTGTTGCTGATCTTTGTGTTAAACCTTAAACCACTGATTTTGTTAAGCTTTAAAACTGTTTGTTTGGCATAACATCGAAAAATGAAAAAAAATGTCAGGTGATCATGTGGAAGAAATATTTTGTCTTATTTTCTAGACATTCATATATGTTTCTAACTTGTGATCAGCTAGACAAAGAGTTCCATTTTAACACCCTAGAAAACCTGTTCCAAGTCAGCAGCACACATTGGCTGTATTCGTGAGTCTGTTCGAAAATACCAAACTTACAAGCTTCTACATACTCAAGCATTTTTAGTACATGTATTTACTTCTCATTAGCAGACATGTGTTTTTCATAATTTATACAACATACATATATGATCATAAATTCATAATGTTTATTTACATAACTTAATTACATATAACCCCAGCTATCTGGTAGTTTACAGAAGTAGGTAAAAGGGTAAATAGTTCATGATTTTCATTTAATAAGTCACCATCTCATTATCATGCATGTATACATGAAATTTTAGCATTTTTATTGTTTATTTTAGGTACATTTTGTTTTATGATAAAATGTGATATACATGTAATTGTGTGTATTTAATTGTTAGTGCTTTCAATTAATAATATGCCCTGTCCACATATCATTTGAAACTCATTTCCATGAGAGCTTTGTATTTATAGTAGATGTTTTTTGTTATAAAAGGTAGAAAGTAAATGATTAGAAGATAAAAAGGCTTGGTTGATATATTTTTTGTTATTCTAGAACTACATGGATGTTTACAATAACCTAGAACATATTTGAATGAGGTAAATAATAAGATACAGCGAACAAGTAATATCTTCTTTCATTTGAGTGGGTTTAATGCTGTTTTTCAATGATACTGTATTTTCATTTATTTTCGTTGGGCTCAATTTTCGTGGTTTTTACTAAAATGGCTATTTCGTGGGGACATAAATTCGTGGATTTCGATTTTTGACAAGAAATGCCTTATCTCTGCATTTAAATTTGTGGGGATTTGATTTCGTGGATGAGCCGACCCACGAAATCCACGAAATTAAATCCCCAACGAAAATTAATGATTCCACAGTATTTCAGCTTTTAACGACAGCCAGTTCACTTAACCTATTTAATTCCTGGACTCAGATTCTAACCAGTACTATGTTACCCTACCACAATGAGTGTGCAACTTCTCCACATCAAAATCAATATCTTAGTAAATTTTCATAGAAGGTTATGATCTGCTGCTACCCGGGTTTGAACCCATATTCCCGGGTTACAAGTCCAACCCACTAACCACTAGACCACCACCCCAAGTAATATCTGGTTAAATGTTGCTTGAAATTAAATGAAATACAAAGGCTATTATGATATTATGAGACAATCAATTTATTTAATACGAACAAAAATATCAAGATGACAACATCATACATACTAAAATACTGTAAATTTTTGTCGTCTTCAAGTATTGGCAGTTTCATGTTGTTCAGAATTGTTTGTGGTACTCAAAGACTTACAGGAATGATAGTATAAGGTTTGTTCATGATAGTGTTATACAGAACACATTCACTAGAGGAGCCTGCCCCTACATTCTGCTGAACCACAATAACAATATAGAACTTTTCCTGGCACACTGCCAACTTCATAATTATAATCCCAAGTCAGTTCAGAGCCTGCACTTATATACCTGAAAAAAAAACCCATCAACAATATATCTTATATTTTAAAACTATTTTACATAATTGCAATATACTGCATTACACATAGAATGGTAAAAACAATAGAACAAAACTGGATAGTAATCTCCCAGCCAAGTCAAAGGACCATACGCCAGATTTTTATGTTGAAGGTCACTGAGACCTTGACCGTTGATCTATAACCTCAAAATCAGACATCAATAGGGGCCATCTACATGAGATTACCAACCTCCTGACTAACTCTGAGGACTGGAGGCCAAATTGGTATCTTAGTTATTGGTCAGACAAACTTTTTGTGTCGAAGGTCACTGAGACCTTGACCTACTAATAAGTTTAAACAAAAACAATAATTATATATGATCCAAATATCCGCAACTCAATAAACTCAGTCCTCAATAATTACACATGTAAAATCTACTTTGTATAAACTTACTGTCCAGCAAAAAATGCTATCCAAGGAAATCTGAGATCATGTGTATCCACAAATACATTCTGTACAAAAGCATTCGGCTGACAGCTATGCTGTAATACAAAGTTTATTGACATCAATTAATTAAACAAGCATACAGTACGTTCATGTCTTGCTGTAAAAATCATTACAGAACATGTCAAGTAAATAAAAGAGGATGACGTCCGAAATGACTTTGAATATTGTCTACACCATACCTAAAACACAGGAAGAGATTGTCAAAGTCAAGGTAAACTAGGATCATTTTATAACTTGAAATGTGTTCACACAGACTGGGGCTTTGTTCATTATTTTATGTCAGACAATTCATAGTTGAGGCATAATGAAACAATGCGAAAGAAACAAATACATTCAGATTAAAGAAATCAGCATGATCATGTACACTATATTCTTGATAAGTCTTACATAATATTCACTTTTAAGAAAAGAATTACTGTTGGAAATGAGAAGTACCGAAGATGTATAGTTTAACATACACCATAATCAGGACATATAACAAAATGAAACCATAATTATAGGGACATAGAACTATTAGTGATACAATTTAGTTTAAAACTGAGTACTGTAACACAGGTGCGACCTCGACACAAGTGATTATGGTATTACAGTAAAAGGATAAATATTTGGTATTAACTTACATTGAGATATCTACCAATATTACCCATAGACTTAGCATCCATTATATAACATGATTGTCCATCTCTATAAAAATCTCTGGTCGTGCTGTTGTGAAAACTGTCCTCTTTCTCTTCTTCTGTAATAAATAAAATATTTAACATGACCTGGACCATCCAAAATTATCAAAATTAATGTTTTTAGTCTAAAAAATTCAAGAGGGACTGTCATGAGCACAAACAGAAGACTAGCTAAGGGTTACAGGTATATCAACATTTGTTGGACCATTGGAAGTAAATCCGACAAAAATGTTTGTTTGTTATTTCTAAATCTGATGAATGAGATATAAATATAAATAGATATAAATTCTAAATATTTTTGTGGAAGAACAAAAAAAATTGCATTCATAATGACAATTAGTAAAAATATATTGTATTTTTTTGCATACTACAAACAAAACAGAGCTCTATGATAAACTGTTTACCAACAATAATAAATCTATCCACATACATGTACAAAATACTCTCAAAAATAAAGAAACATCTTACAGAAATTAGGAATTATCAGAATGTTTATTTTATCATCAAAAAGTAAAGGAGTCAAACTTTTATGAAACTTGATAAGAATCATATCTCTATATGTTGATAGCTCCCTTCCTAACAAACGAATTAACAAGAGAAACACTTCCATGAAGTAACAAAGTATAAGAGCATCATTAAGAAGTCATTAAGAAATCCTTAAGGTAAAAAAGAAAACATAACTCAAATAAAGTTGCTACGCGTTTCGTTATGTACTTCCTCAGTCAACTAGTATAATTATTGGAATGAAATATCATAAATCAGTTATTACTGGTATTTTTATATTAAGAAATCCTTAAAATACAGAAATTCTTTATCATACCATCTTTAGATTCCTTCTTTGATGATGGGTTCTGAGTTCCATATCTAGCACCTGTTGACCTCCCAATTCTACGTTTTCTATCCCCCGTTTCCTCAGCTGAAAGACAAAAATGAAGTATTCATATTTATGTTCAGACAAACCTGTGTTAGCAGCCGCCTCTGAATAAAGGCCACCCTGTGAATAAAGGTCATTCTTTTAAAACCCGAAATTGATTATTTAGAGCAAAATGACCTCCAAATAAAGGTCACCTGTCAATAAAGGCCACTTTTTGTCTTTCCCCAGGATGGACTTCCTTCAAAGGTTTTGATTGTACTCATATTTAGGTATTTAAATCTGAATGAGCGTAAGACATAGTTCAGCCCTAGACAATGATGATTGTTAAACAAATGTTCACATTGTAGTCTGCTAGTGTGATAGTGCTGAAAGTAAAAGGGAACCAGTCATATCCAGGGAACAAACCAACACAGCAAGACTGATCAATCTCACAAATATCAGCGTTACTGACTCCAGTATCTATTCACTGAACTTGTTAATATCCATAAAAGTCAGTCAGGGAAAAATATTGAAAACTGGTTACTTCATTTATTCTACAAATCGAGCGTTCAACGCACGATGTCGTAACTTATACTGAAATAAGAACAACTTACGACAGTGTTGCGTTGAGCCCTCGAAATACAAAGTGTAACACCAAACTGTAAGCTATGCTGTCAAATAGACACATAAATAGAACAATGAAATTAACGAAGAAATTCAATCAGATTTTATCAAATTACACCAATAAATGATGAGATATAAGTGTATGATAAGTACTTTGTTCAGTTGTAGGTTTATCTACTTCTTGTGGTTCAACTACTGTGGGTTCTGCGGGTCTGCTAGAACCAGATGAACCAGATGTACTTTTCTGTGCCGTCTGCTTCTTCTTTACATTTCTATCACTTGATCTGCAAACATAAAAGACAAAGCTATACATTAATATCTACCAAAGAGAAATTATAAACTGCAGTGTGAACAATATGATAACCATACCTAGATAAACTTCCCCACCCTGTCTGCACCATCTTAATACTTTACTTCACCTTACTTTAATTCACCCTTTTTCTTTCTATTCAATTCTAATTTGCAATCATTTAATGACTTACTAGTACATTGTATATAAAACAAGACACTGCATTCAATAAACACATATGCCCCCAGTGGCAAGCTTGATTTAACCTTGTAAGGATAGATGGATGGAAGGACGGACAAGGCAATAACTATAATAACACGGCCATTACGTTCCATCCGACAATAAAAGTTCTCACCATTAAATAAAGAATTACAATAATGTGATTTTATTATTAATATCAGAAGTTGTGCAGAATAAAGATTTCAAACAGCAAAGCTTCCATATCAAATCTACAATCTAAATTTAAATCTAAACAAAATTATGACGCTTATGTCGGAATCTCCTTGTTTTACACTAACATACATAAGACCTTAGCAAACATGTCAAAGTACACAGCAGTGACAATTCAAGTCATACGATCATCTAGACAGACATGAATCAATGACTATACATTGATCCAATCTAATGTATCTTTATATTTAAGACCATGTACTGAAATATTAGCTGTTTGTTTCATTGGGTTTTACGTCATTTTCAACATTATTTCAGTCATATCATGGCGGGCAGTTATCCTAACCAGCTTTCCTGGACTTCATTTAGGCCTTAACCAGTACTAACCACATTCTATCCTCAAGCTTCTGCCAAGCTACCCCACATAATTCAGAGGTGGAGGACAATTTAACATTGGATGTAATATCTTCAGTCAAATTTGTCACGGACAGTGTGAGCCTCGCCCAGGTTTCGAACTCACAACCTTTCGATCAGTAGACAAACGCTCTAACCACTGAGCTAGCCGGGCGGACTAAATATTAGCTGTTCATCACAGGATCAAAACTGCTTTTCCAGTCATTAGCTATGCATTAAATTTGAATTGTTCATATACAAAAGGTAAAGGTTTTGTATATTATAGTGTCACCACTAATGAAAGGGCCAGCTAAGTTGGCTTACGAGACACCTATCTTATGTTTGCACAGTACCTCCCGAATCCCTTCTCCTTTTGTTGGGTGCCTAGCTGAGATGGGTCTACGGTAACCATTATTTAACTAGCTGGCAGTTCACCAACCTGCATCAGTTCTAACCCAATCTCCACTGGGGTTCGAACCTTCGATCTCCCGCTCTGAAGGCAGACACCCTAACCACTCGGCCACGGTTGCCGTTATTACAAATTAAAATAGATAAAAAATAAGATTATCCTTATATCATCTGAGTCATCAACAAAAGTTATGTAAATTCCCATCACCATCACAAACCCCTGTATGTTCAACAATGTGTAACATTCAAACATGAACTGTGAATGTTAGTACAAGATCAACAAAATGATGGAAGTAATTAGATACCCCTCACAATCATGTGATGAAGCATTGTTGTCTTTCTTTTCTTGTTGTTTTGATTCCAGACGAGTACTCCTTCTGTGAGCAAATTAACAAAAGGATAATGATGGCACAAAGTAACCTAAAGATGAATAATTGAAACAAAGAACCCCAAAGATGATTATTTGACACAAAGATATACAAAGATGATTTTTTGGCACAAACACATTATACAAAGATGATTTTTTGGCACAAAAGAAACTCAAAGATGATCAGTTGACAAAAAGAGACTCAAATATGATTATATGACACAAAAATCTCCAAAGATGATTATCTGACACAAAGAAACCCAAAAATGATTATTTGACACGAAGAAACCCAAAGATGATTATTTGAAACAAATATATCCAAAGGTACGCAAATTCAACCTTACACTGCAAGCCATTACAATTACTAACATTACATCAGTATTTTATGTATACTATAAAAAGGAACATACAATATTATCCAGTCAGCTCTTAGTTTGATATCACAAAAACAAGCATGATTTTACTAATATTCCATATGGCACTGTGAGTCTTTGAAAGCTGGATTAGGGTTAAATGTACAAACCAATTACCGGTACTACTGGTAAAACTGAAAGCTGCAATCTAAATTTCTACTGAAAAAGCTTTTTAAAGAATGGTTGAAGGATTTTTATACCTATAAATATACTGACACACACAGAGGAAGACCTGAAGTATATATATACATGTATAATACAAACCTTGTACGATGTTCTTTACCAGGTTCTCCATCTTCAGCACTTAACTGCTTTAATGTCTCTTGAGTAAATGACCTGTTCATAACAAAACCATTCATACATAATTATAAGATATTGAGTTTGTTTTCTGTGTCATTAAGATTTTTTTGGTGAGTGTTTATATATATATATATATATACTGTGGAATCATTAATTTTCGTTGGGTTCAATTTTCGTGGTTTTTACTAAAAAGGCTATTTCGTGGGGACATAAATTCGTGGATTTTGATTTTTGAAAAGAAATGCCTTATTTCCGCATTTGAATTCGTGGGGATTTGATTTCGTGGATGAGTTGAACCACGAAATCCACGAAATTAAATCCCCAATGAAAATTAATGATTCTACAGTATATATATAACTAACCCTACATAGTTTTACAAATAAATACCACACAGAATTAACTACCAGTAAATGTTATTGCTCATATTCTTCATTTAGAATACTTACAACTGAAAATGTAGTATTTCATGTTTATGTTTGTCTGTTGTCTAAAAGTCCATTCAAATGCTGTGGTCATTTCAGAGTTTCAAAAAGAAGATACAGAAGAATCGGGCACTTATATCCCTACCCTTAATTCAAATACTTTTTCCTGATTCTTTATTGTGCCCAATGTAAAGCACTGATACATGCCTCACCTGTTTCCTGTGATTTTCTAAGCACAGTACAAGGCTCAGCAGTTTGGGACAAGGACACTGAAAAGCAAAATATAAGAAGACGGAGCCGAGATTTGAACCCATGATCTTTCAATTAGTAGTCCAGCGAGTTTCCACAACACCACAGATCCACCCCCTAAAGAGTAGTATTAATTCAGAAACAATGTGATACCACAAATTCAAGTTTCATTAATACTACTGATTATAAGTAATCTTTTTAATAGCTAAATGTCTGTAATGGCACAAAATGAAAGCCCATAAAGTTTGGAATCCTTTATCAAACTGGAAATAATCAAAAGGTTGCCAGAAAACTTCATTTCAATGCATTATCAAAAGACTGTCCTATTGACACAAAGAAATACATAGTGTCTAAGTCACAACCTACAGTAAGGAACTTTCTGACTATATTTGGGAATAGTAAGAAATTCCAAGTCTTCAGACAATTTTGAAAAAATTATCACTCACTCATCTGAGTCAGATTCTAGACCAGCATCATCACTTCCTTCAGACTCGAAATCTTCATCATCCTTACCAATACCTTCATCTATATCTTCCACATCACTTTCATATCCTTCTTTTTGTCTCTCTACAACCTGTAGCAATAATAGAACTAATTGCTTGATGTACAAAATTCTACACACTGGTGTCCATTTTTTAAAAATCCAATTCGCTCATGTTTGTATGTACATGTATTTCTTTTCATTTTGCTTCACTGATATCCTAGGTGCATAAAAACCAGGAAGTGATTTGTTTCAGTGGCATTAAAGCTTAATGCTATTGTTCAACAATATGTCAGTTATATACAGCTCATCTTACCAGTTTTCATGGACAGTATTCTAAACAGTACAACTTACCCTACCACAAGGAGCTTGCAATTCATACACACAAGGAAGAAAATCAACAATTTTGTAAAATTTTCATTGAAGGGTATGATATGACTTACAGAGACTGGGATTCGAACCCGGGTGGTCCAGGGTCCAGCACACTAACCACTGGCCACAGCCCAGGGAGGTGAAGAGGTATCACATCATACACTATCATACAGACAAAATTTGACACAGAAACTATTACTAGAACAATTTCCCAAATCTGAGAAAATATGTACAAACACATACCTCGATATAATCTAATTCTGCGAGATATTCATCTCCATATTGCTGTCCATCCTCATTGGCCCCTTGATCTGTTAGTAACTGACCAGCATATATACAGATAAATCCACCTTTAGGTATATCATCCAGACAACGTAAACCCCAACCTCTACAATATACAAACAATGCTATGTCATTTTTTAAACAGATATTATTATAATAAAGACATATTTTTTGGTAGAGAGCTTGACTACTAATTAAAACATCACAACTTTAAACCTGGACACAATACATGACAATCAGCTCCTTGACAATCAGATTTAGGTTTTACATTTTATGATTATTGGTTCTCACATGGGTGTCAATAGAGCCAAATTGAAAATCCTGAAAAATATGTGGTCGACCACTTTCGCCAAAAGAGGGGCCTTCAATCATTAACTCAGTTTGTATCAAAGTAAATCCTTCACAGCAGATTAAATTGACCATATCTTTGCCATTTCTTGAGACAATTTCATTAAATAACTTTTATTTTGCTCAGAAAACATAGTTCTTTCAGGACAGAGTAATCCTGAATTCCGGATTAATCTGAAATTTTGAAACCCCTGTTCTCAATTGTCAACAATTGTATAAATGAATGAAAATAAACAGACAAATGACACTGTAGTTATATAACAATCATACTGACAGTTTATGATAAATGCATGTTATATTCAGTCAGTTAATGTCATATAAAGAGGAACAGTTAAAGTATTAGTTACAACCTGTATAGATTTGGCTGATAGACAAATTACCTTTTCTCAGTTTTGAACACCTGAAGTCTGTTAGATAGACCGTTCTGTACGACCCGATTACGACATCTTCTGTCACACTTACATCGAGAATTACATTCATATACCCTGTAACATACAAATAAAAAAATTGAATACTTTACATACAAATTTTACATCAATTGTGGAACAAGATTTTAGGAATTGTATCATTCATTTTCAAGGGCTGATATAACAGGGTAACCAAGTAGTAGTTAAGAAAAAAATCAAGAATTTTTAGACTTGGATGAATTTCAAACCAATCAACAGTTTGTGTCCTGTTGTCCATTTTGCATCACCCTGACTAAGGGCAGACAATCACGATGAAAAATATACATAAATTCATTAAACATTTTACAGAATTATGATACTATCAAATCCATTTATCCCACAATTAATTCGATTTGACATAACACAACCTAGACAATTAAACTAGGTGTTAAAGACTGTTTTAATGAATTTTACTGTGGAATATGCAATTCATTAATTACATATACCTACTGACATGGCAGCTGAACAGTATTATTTACCAAGTGAACTATTTTAAAAGCAGGTATTTTTATCATGGAAGTCATATTACACCAATCAAAATGTTTAAAATGATGGTTACCCAGACAACAATGGTTCCTGTAAACGTCTTTGATGATATCCCATATCAGGTATTGGTTTACCACCGTTTATAACTGCTGATGTTTCAATAGTTAACTGCTGGCAACGACATTTTGATCTGTCCTGAAAATTTAGATAAAGATCATTATTTAATGAAAAATGGCAGTATTTCATAAAATATATATCACCAATATATTTTTTTTGGCACAATAAATTTTCAAAAAAAATCAAGTAATCATTGAATAATGCATTTATCACTCTTATAACTTACCTGATAATGTTTGTTCTGGATATGAACTGAGGAGTCTGATACTCTATCATTTGAGCTAATTTTGTTTGTTTGTTTATATTATATTATAGTTTTAGGTCCCTTTTCAACAGTCAGAGTCATATGAGGCGGACAGTTTATCTATGCATCGTTCCTGGGAAGAACCAGTACTAGACTTCCATCCTCCGAAAGCAAATGCCTACTTTCTCAAATAAAGAGACATGGTCGGTAGCTGGACTCGAACCTATGACTTTCTATCAGTGATTTGAAGTCAGCGACCTTATCCACTCGACCATGGAGGCGGGTTCTGTTGAGCTAAGTGTACAGGCATGTATGTAATAATAATAGAATGAACATAGATGGTTATCTATTCAATTTATGTTTATGCCATTCCCTTTCATAAACTTTTGTGAAATTTGTTATTTAATTAAAACAGCTTTAACAAAAATACATTCAAAACAATTAATCAAATATTCAGTGCTATGTAAACTTTCAACAAAACGCATTTTTCCAAAATTTTCATAGAATATACAAACTGTTATTGATCTTACAGTTTGTTCAAATTTCTTGTCCAATGGAATGTCTGCATTTCATTTGAAAAATTTATTGCATAAAATTGCTGAGAACCAAGTCTGGAGAAAATCAGTCACTTATTTCTTCTGTATGTACAAACATTAGGGTTATCGTTCATATTTCAAATTTGAGCATATTTGTATACCACTGTGCTCCGCGTTGCATATGATATATTGCATAAAATACAAAATATGAACGATAGCTAATACATGAAGCTCAATTAAATATTTAGTTTATATTTACCCGACAATTATCTGTACAATCACAACATTCCAGGAATTCAGGATCCAGATTAAGTCTGACACCATTTGCAGGTATACGTTGATTAGAATAGTCTACATAGTCAGGATACTGTATATCAATACCATTGACACATGATATAACCACATTCTCCTTACCATACGATATATCCTTAATGTCACAGAATGTCTGAAAATGTACAATATTCTTTAGGTTATTATTACTGTTAATGTTACATAACATTGAAACCATTTTTTGCACCATATTGATTAGGAATACGGACATTAACCCCACGGACATTAGTCCACTAAAAAATAAGTACTGGGGAGCAAAGGGGCATTATGTCCACTAAAAAATAAGTACTGGGGGGGGCAAAGGGGCATTATGTCCACTAAAAAATAAGAACTGGGGGGCAAAGGGGCATTATGTCCACTAAAAAATAAGCACTGGGGGGCAAAGGGGCATTATGTCCACTAAAAAATAAGCACTGGGGGGCAAACATCTACATGACCATTTTTTCATTGGTGAGGGGGGGCGGCAAGCGTCCTACACTCCATTGATTACACATAATGTAGGGGTCTCTGTGGTAGGAGATAAGACATCTGACTAGTCATAATGAGCGCCTTATCAGTGAAAAGTTTGATTCCCTGACAAAATTCACATGCAAAGAAGCTGTCCAACTAGCTTACTGTGGGTCAGTGGTTCTACCCAGGTGACTCCTGGGTCTTCCTCCAACTTAAAGTCACTATAAGACTCTAGCCGATGCAATGTTAAACCACAGTGAAACAAAAAGACACATGATGTACCAATGGTTATACAGTCAAACTTGTCAACAAAGGCCATCCTTGGGAAAGATATTATGTGGCCTTTATTTGGAGGTCATTTTTATTTTAATTGATCAAAGCCATTTTTTACAAGAATAGCCATCATTCACAGGGTGGTCTTTTTTCAAAGGTAACTAATAAATATAAGTAAACCTCTCATCAAGTTTATTATAGAAGAATGTATAAATTAGAACTACAACAAACCTTAACAGGAATAAACTCATGGTGAACATGGAGCTCTGGATCAAAGCAGAAATTATCAATAGACAGTCCACCATCTGTTATATGTAAATAAACATCTAATTCTTCTAAAGTACGTAGTCGTCTGCCACAAGGAGCACGATAAAACACAGATCGTCTGGCGTATGGTTTGGTTTTAGCAACGTGCCTGTAATACAACATATTAAGTAACGTAACAAAATCAAGACTTTTTTTGCATTTTATTTAACAGTCAAACCTCCAAATAAAGGCCATTCTTTATTATTTAGAATGAAATGACCACCTGTCAATAAAGGTCACATTTTATCTTTCCCAAGGGTGGCCTTTGTTAACATGTTTTACTGTATACCTATAATAAATGCCATAAAAGGTTCATTTATCAAACCAGCACTCTAACTAACTACCAGTATAAGACTGGCTGTATAATTGTTTTTCAAATTGTGATACTGTCAAACTAATCTAACTAACTTAACATAATCAAGAACACAGTTTATACTTAAATACTGTGGAATCATTAATTTTCGTTGGGGATTTAATTTCGTGGGTCGGCTAATCCACGAAATCAAATCCCCATGAATTTAAATGCAGAGACTTTAAAAAATCAAAATCCACAAATTTATGTCCCCACGAAATAGTCATTTTGGTAAAAAACATGAAAACTGAGCCCAACGAAAATAAATGAAAATACAGTAACTCCAGAACTAGTTTTAAAACTTCATATGATTTCATAGGATTTAATAAAGCCAAATAAATGAAGTCCAATACCTTTCCCAGCCAAAGAACAGAGGTATAAGTAGTGGATTATCTCCCTTCATTTTCTCTGGATTGTCATCTATGTTGCTTAAACATTTTTTGGAACATTTGTGAGGTGCTGAAAATAAACCATTCTATAAGTTGATCATCTTTAGTAAATTTATTCAAATCAGTGTCAAATTAGTGAATGGGAAAAAGGCTGATAATTTATCTGTGTAATGTAACATTAAGTCATAGATCTGTGTAATGTAACAATATATCATATGGACATTAACTAGAACATAATACATAGACTTACACAACTTTTTCCTGCCTTTATCTTTTCCAGGAATTATATGATCTAATCTTGTTCCCTGTGATTCCAAATCTTAAGTAAAATAGAAACATACATGATATATAATCAACAGTTACACATATTGCAAACTATCAGTAAATATGTACATAATATATACTCAACAGTCAGATATAAAACCATAGAAATATAGTTATGTTGAATTATCTAAGTATTTATCTTTTAAAATTGTACACTTTGCTGAAACCTACATTTTTGATTTGCTGAGATCACTGCAATTGCAGGTGAGAAAAGATGATGACTCAAAGAAGTAACAACCAAATATTTTATAACAAGCATTTCTGTAAACTTTCACACTGTTGTATTTATTGAACATTGTTATTGTCTTTATACTACAAAATATACAGTACAACCTCTTCAGAGCGGCCCTCTGCAGAGCAACAACCTCTCTATAACAACAACTTCAAAATTTCCCTAAGCTGATATTTACTATAGATTTAACCTCTGTAGAGCAATAACCTCTATACTACGGCTAATATTTGCAGCTCCCACAGGGTGTTGCTCTACAGAGGTTGTACTGTATTTACAGATGGTCACGTATTTAAGCCAAACTTACTTCTTCTATCTACAGTTTAACGTAACGGTATTTAATCACACTACAATCTATTAAAACAGAAATGAAAACTAGCATACCAACAGCGCCACTATCATCAGGTACTGATAATCTTTCTTGTAAAACACTGGCCATGTCCTTACTTTTACTGGCTCCAGCATTACTGATAGTAGCAGCACTATATTTATCTGAAAACAGAACATTTCTACACAGCTATGAAATGCTTGGATTGACAATAAAATACTGTATGGCTATTTCACTAATGAACAAACAAACAAAAATAAATAAATACTTCATTTACAGAGGCATCACAGTTAAGTAATTCCTAATCTTCCCTGTGAGCCTCTTAGTAAAATAGAAATAAATCTAAATTTGAAAATAAAATTGTCACACAGCAAAGATACTCATGATTTATTCAGAGGCATTTGTTTGTCAAACTCCAGTTCGAAATTAACCTCTTGTATAATTTTGAATTCAAAATATAGTTGCTTAACAATTGGGAGACTATGACAAATCTCTACTGAGATCTCTTGAGTAAATAGATGATAAACAGAAATAGATGATACCTGTAGGTTGTATTTTTAAAGAGGGTTTTTTATCTTTCATTTTCAGCCAGGGAGATTCCCACACTTGTCCTGTATTTAAAGTTGTACTCTTCCTAGCAACGGCTTTCTTCTTTTCTGGTTTCACTGGAGATGCTAAAATGTGAAAAAATACAGGAAATAAGTGCAATGATAATATTACTGTAAGAACTGCCATTTATATTACCATGGAAACAAATTGGTGAAGTGTGGTAAAGGCAAATCAAAGTGCTGAAAGTACTCATGATAACTGAACCTACATAGACTTGCACTGCAAAATGGAATGGGAAATAGTTTAACAATTGCATAGAGGATGTTGAAAAAATTGTACTTTCAGTTTCCAATAATAACAGCAACAAGAAAATTTAAGCTTACTACAAGAAATGTCAACAAGAGGCATTTGTGTTTGACATCAAACATGAATGCCCCCTTAACACCAACTAGATAATAATTTTCTGTTATTGAATGGACAAGAATTTTACACCAAGTGTAACTGTGACTTTGACGAAAAGTATTATCTTGAGATGTGTGTCCTTTGTTACATGTACCTAATATGATGACCATAGACCAAATCATTTTCTAGTTATTAGCAGACAAAGTTTTTGTGTCAAAGACCATTGTGACCGTGACCTTTGACCTCAAAAGCAATAGGGATCACCTCTCCCAACAAATTATGAGGGTCAAAGGCTAAATCATTCTCTAGTTATTTGTCGAATAAGGTTTCTGAGTTGACGGTCACTGTATTTAAGATCGACAGATGAGGTGTGTGCTAGAATGATATTCAAGATATTATTATAACACTTACACAAAACATACTTACTATCTGTAACACTGTTACGTGTATATTCCACTACTGGCGTTTTAGCACTCGCCATCGTCAGATTGTGTCTCTTTACTTTACCAGCATTTCTGTTGGCTTTAGCATTTGCCTACAATTTAGTAAGATACAATAAACAACAAAAAACAACTTACACATAATACATTTATTTTTTAGTTTCTGCCCTGAATTCATGGTTAAAGAACCAGCAATCACAAGTTTTTCTGAGGCCTGACTACATGTTTATCTCATTCCAACTTCACTGAACTTTAATAACTTGACTCTGGAGCCAATTTAATAGATATATCTTAGCTAAAGAAACAGTTTTTAGATTCAAAACTCTAGCTAATGGTAAACATTTCAGACATTTACTTATAACTTTAAACAATAGAGTTCACAGTTAATTAATAAGATAAAATTCTTTTTATTCACATACCAGAAGTAGGAATATTTTATAGTTTTAACACTTATTGTCTGAGCTAAGACATGCCCAGGTTAACATAAGTTATGATTCTTACTAAAGCAGTAAACAGTGGTTCAAGTCTTGTAGAACCTCTATAAATCCATTCACTACGTTTATCAGATGGGAAATACATCAGAGCTAAACTAGCATCAACTAAGATCACCCTGGCTGTCCACCATTTACCATTCCACTCTGTCTTCACAGTCTGTCCTTTATGTGACAGTTATTCAATATTCAGGGAGTAATTCAACTGAACAACAATCTGGTCAGCTTACTAAATCAAATCTATCCTAAAATCTTCCAGTATCAAAGAGGCATACACACAGCATGCTTTATCCAGTGGGCTGCTTATGTTTTAGACTCAGTCCCTGTACTTTTTATTTCATTTCAATGGGTTCAACGCCATTATTGAACAATATATCAATTATATACAGCGGCCGAATCACCAAACCAGTTTTCCTGGACTGTATTCTAACCAGTACTAACATACCCCACCACAAAGCGCCTGCAACCTCTCCACATATGCAGGAAAATTGACATTTTTGTCAAATTTTCATAGTAAGGTCCAGGATCCGAAAGTATTTTTTTACTTCACCTTATAACTAAGTAAAGATAGTAATGTTTTACCTCTGGATACTGTGCAAGATAATCTTTGATGAAATCTTTCGAGTCTGGGTGAATATCTTCCCATACATTCTTACCTGTAACACAAACATACTTTCATTTTGCTGTAATATATTCTTTGATACAATTCATAACAATTCAGCACACTGTGATATCATATTAATGTCCAAAATGAAAATACTTTAGGTTCTCATTCAAAACAAATCAGGTCTAGCACAAATTTTATTTTATAATGATTTTTTTATTTATCTGTTGTTTAACGGCCTATTTGACAGTTAGGGTAATTTCAGAGCCGCCTAAGAGAGAGGGGGGAGATAAGATACAGGTAAACCAGGTATTTATATCCCTACTCTTTTCGAAAAGCTTTTATCTGCTTCTTTATCATGCCCAGTGTAAAGCACTGATACACGCCTCACTGTTTTTCTCGTGATTTTCTAGACACAGTAATTGGCTCAGGAGTAGGGATGGGGACACTGAAATAGTGTCCCTGAGAAATTCGAAAGGTTGAGCCGAGAATCGAATCCACAACATTTCGTTTAGTAGCCAAGCAAATTACCACTCAACCACCAATCACCCAAAGTATGATATATTACAATCAAGAGCTTGATGGAAATATATTCTACCAACACTAAAGAAGTAAAACAGGTAATATCTAGTTAATGATTATCCTACTTATTGTACTAAGAGAGGACAGATTCCTCACTTACTTTGTAAGAAAACTTTGTGAATTTCCTTTGCCGTACAGTACTGAGCATACCCATCATCAAAGAATACCAGATACCTGAAAAATGGTCCAAATAAATTAAATGTTTGTAACACACTTTGAATATATCACAGACATCAAGGAAAGGTAAATGGTTCCCTAAGCAAAGATAACATTAACAATACAATTCACTATAAAAGTATTCATTCTCTTATAATGGGCTTGACTATGTAAAGATTTAAAATCTCTATTTCAAACTACATAAAGATTAATAATTCTGGTGGCTTACAGCATTTACGAAATATGTAATTTAAACTAATTTATCTTAAATTGATTGTAGAGCAAATTCTTATAACTTATATCAACTACACAGTCTACATTCGATGATTGCTTCCTGGATTATGACCAGTACTCACGCCGAAAGAAGGGATTGTGAAGGTTCAGGTCAAAGTCCGCCACTGACGGGAATCTAACCCAAAACCTCCAAGTTTAGAGTCCGACGCTCTACTCCTAGACCACTGCTCGTCCCTACAAAATATGTCATTGATAATTATAATCAATTCCAGTCATATGACATGTAGACAGTGATTACCTGAGTTCATTTCTACCATTTGGGGCCTCGGCAACAATTCCAGCATAAAAATCTTCATCTGTCTCACCATCTTTATATAAAGCTGTAAAATATATGATACTGTTGGAGAAAATGTCATAAAACCAACATAGAAACAATAGATATCAGCAATAACACCATGATAGAACAAGTTTAATGTTATGTGCCGTCATTATGAAAACTTCAACTGAGTCACTTCAATGGTTAATGTGACAGATTTACATACAAATGTCGATATTTTATGAATATCCAAAACAGAACAGTAAAATTCTAACTTAATGACACCCTTTAAAATATTGGTTTGTGGTATGGTCTAATTACTGGTATATCTATAATTTGTCACAAACAGGATGAATATATTTTCTACAATATAAAAACCTAAGCAAGTTTAATAGTGATTAAGCACAGCACTTAAAACTTTAATACATACATCAATTTGACTTTTAATAATTATTATTATCATATAAAATATCGTTAAATAATAACCTATGATTCTGGTTCCCACGGTAACAGATTTGTTGATACACTCATAGAATGCAACTTGTCTAGGAAGGAATGTTCTCGCTTGTTTAGTTTGTTCAAACCTTACTTTGTATTTTCTCTATCAAATACAGAAAACAAACAATCAGATAAATAAAATAAACAAATGTTCTCCATATATTAATTTAAACTAGAGATTTGCCACAGAAGTGACTAATACCCCCGCCGCCACTTTGACATTAAGAATGCAATAGTACATCACATGGCTAAGTTCAAGACGCGTAACTCAAGAATGAGTGGATCACTGGGCATGAAAATTACGTCTTGCACATCAACCTTTCATATTGATATTATATTTCAAGTTTTAATTAAATCCCTTGAAAAATGTGAAAGAAGTTTGCTCCACAAATATTCATGAGCTAAGAATGCCTTGCACCTTGTTGATGACATATTTCAAATTTCATTGCAATTGCTTAAGGAATGTGGAAGTAGTTCGCTCCACAAACTAGCGATATAGTATACAGACGGTCCACCCGACTAACCGACCGATAGAGTGACTCCAATATACCTCTCTCAAACTTTGTTTGCAGGGGTATAATAAAACTTCTTAACCATCATAATCTGACAACAATCGGAGTTCAACAAATACTAATATTACCTATTGGGCAGCATTCACTAAACTTACAACATGTGTTTTAAAAACACAATGCCCCTTTTGACGTTCACCATCTTTGAACTACTGACCTGAATTGCACAGGTCCTGTAGAGGTTGTCATGAGGAACCAACATATGAAGTAGATGATTGTAGGTGAAAGCCTTTTGATTTTATAGGCAAAGTTAAAGATTGGTACAAAAAAAACAGACAGACAGACAAACAAGTAATCAGACAGCCAAAAACAACATGCCACTGATTTATCGATACAGGGCCATACAGGGTTTCTTTCTTTGATCACAGTAAAGTTTGCCTTTTTTATCAGGTCAAAATATTTTTTTCCACAAAAGAATACCTTATTAGCAAATTCATGACACCATGACTCACCTCTTCTACCTTTTTGTTGTTACACAAAACATCAATCACAGTCCCTTTATGCCAAATATCACTGAACCTCTTAGTTAAAACTAGGCAACCTGGGGTAACTTTGCTGAAATACATAAATAGAAGAATGTTCTACTATGTGAATTAAAATATTTAAAGTGGACAATTTGTTTTTTTAAACTGGCATTCATAAATAGGTTTTATAATCAAAAAGTAGCTGTTTAACACAGCAATGCTATCACTAGTTATATCTCTGAAATATTGTCCTCTTTTTTCGAAGGTTACATATCAGTCACACAGATAACAAGAGTCAGGTCACAAAATATGCCCCTCATAATTCATTTTTCAAAGCGTCAAAGGGTTATCGAACTTAAACGAGATCTCATGGCCATTAACATTTCCATCAAGTTTGGTGAGGATCAGAATAGAACTGTTTGAATTAGAGAGCGGATATCGTTGTGGATGCGCCCGCCCGCCGTACGTGTTTCCATAATTCGAAACGTTTGTCAAATGGGCATATAATTAAATGAAAGAATACAACAATAAACAGAAACAGACTTACTTGACATCTTCCAGGAAAAGTCTCTCCATACGTTCCTGGTTCTGAATGGACGTAGCATGATATGATCCTGGTACCTGTTTCTTCTGATTGAGAAGATTTAACACGGCATGGTTCTGTTGTTGTGGTGATGAATGAGCTTGTTGCGTCTGAAGATTTACAAAATTACAAAAATTACAGACTTTAATATTGGCATGACTATAACGTCAAGAACATGCATTTAAGAACTTGTACTTTTATTGATAAATTCATGTTTAAAGATAGATGTGCAACATCAATGGAAAAATAGCATTGCTTGCATCTGCAAATAAACCAGTAACTACAGCTGAAAATTCACAATGTTTCAAAAAGTGAAGTTTTATTTCTATAAATAGCCTAGGTCAAGACAGAGAATATTCTGTATTTGATAGGATCTACCATCATATTTCTTAGCAATGCTTTTAGAAACAAAATGTGGCATTGATTTCAAGAACAAGAGTATGTAATCTAATAAATGATGAGACAGCAAAAATGTTAAACAAGAGACAAACATCAGATCTGAAGCCCAGTCCACATACCATTATGGAAAATGGAGTGCCCTGGCCATCAAAAATAAACATGAAATTATTACTGTAGTCAAAACCAAATTTTTGTTCACGAAAAATTCAAGAAGTGTAGATCTACAACCAAGCAGCAATGTCTTTCATTTCAATATATCGAGGGTTCAATGCAACAGTGTCGTAACTCATATTGAAATAAGAACAATTTACGACAGTGCTGCGCTAAGCCCTCGATATGGAAATTACAGTACCAATATTTCACATCTACCTATGATTTTACCATGCTTCTGTTAACACAGATAAGATCAAGGTCATTCATATGGATATTGTTACAATAGGTTAAGATATGAGTAAAGCTAAATGCATCTTATTAGTGCACAATAACTACACACTTTTTTCATATATTGTGAACATAGAATAATTCTAAAAACATCAAACATATTAAATAAAGAAAAAGACTAACGGACGGACGGACACAGACATGACAGACACAGGCATAACTATAAAATATCAAAATATTGTAGAACTTATTTTCTTCACATACGTTGGATGTTTTTGATTTTGTTGATTGTCCAGGTGGCAAAACTAAGGCCTCTGAGGAGGTGGCTGATGATGGTTGCGAGGCTGATGATGATGCTGGTGATGGCAATGGAGATGAAAAAGGTAAAGGAACAAATCCTGGAATGCTAGATTTAAGGAGAGATTTCTCAAAGTGTTCCCTTACAAGATCCCTAACCTTTTTCTGAAATTGTAAAGAGGCGAAAAATAGGCTTGGGTGAATATAGATACCATAATTTGTTAATACTGACTTTCTCTCATACAATCTATCCAGTATACTTTCACAGAGTGCATACAATACATTTTGAAGCTTTAACTCTGGTGCATATATGTAGGTCCTGATCTGTACATCTTTGAATTCTACAATTTTCTAACTACAGTACACAAATTCGGTAAAGTAAAGCAACAACTGCTGAAAATCTAATGGTGTAACTTTATAACTTCTCAAATCATTACGGACGAGACAAAGAGCTATCCTACAGGTTAATCTAAAGATTTTTTAACAAAAAGTATTGTCAAGAAAATAAAATTCTACAGAAAAGGGGAATTTCTTTACGTATTTAGGTGGAAAATACATACTTTTCGGACAGGAGAATGGGACAGAAAACATAGAAAGTCTTCAATAAAACATATAGTCATATCATCAGTGAAAACAGAGTATGTAATTAACAAAGAAAATTAATAATAGAAATTAAGTCACATCAAAGGACATTATATGTGACATCATTATTTATACATCATTATACAAAATGGAGCAGATGAGCTTCATGCAACACAATATGCCGTTCATAGATTTAAGAAACACGATCATAAGACAAGGAAGTCAAAACACAGATATATGAGCCAAATTATTCTTTTCATAAAACATATAACAGACTTAGTTTTTAATGGATCATTCAGTAAGGAGTGTTGAAGAAAACAATTATCATATCAGTATTAACTCCAAAAATGAATAAAAAAAATTCTTTGCTTACACAAATTAACATATTCACGGGTGAGATTAATGGAATGGCCAAAAAGAGAGAAATCAAACTCATCGAGCTGGGGGCCAGTGGGTCCAGGGATGATCATATTCATAATCACGAAAATCTGCCAAATCCGCGGAAAAATCACATCACTGCATATTACTGATATTAAATAATTTTGATGTATCTTATCTTACGCTCATAGTGATAGACATTCAATATGATGTAAAGTTGCTAACATTGCCAAAGATAGCTTGCATGTTGTAGGACAACAAACAGAGAGGGTTATGATTCAAATTGAACAATGGATGTCATGCCATCATGCTTGCTTATAAACAGCTGGTAAAATCATGTTGACATCATTAATGAGATAAAACAACATAAGAAAAATAAGATGAAAAAAAAATCATTTTATGTTGTTTTAGTTGTTTTATGTTGTTTTTTATGTTTAAGACCAAAAAATACTGTAATGCTTTTAATTTTATCGAAGTGTCAAACAGATGTACGTTAATAAAAAGTTCAAGTCATTGGAATTTTAGATAATTTTAGAATCCTAATTATGAGTAAATGTTCAGTAAATTTTCAGAAGGTCATGTTACAATTTGTTAACATATTAATCAGTGTTCCCACTCACTTCTAAATTTGGGGGTAAACTTACCCCCTGGGTTCAAAATCTGGGGGTAAGAAAAATATTTTGGGGGTATGAACTTTTTTAAAATCAGTTTTACATTTACTTTGCAGTAAGTGCCTGAGGCCTCCTCCGAAGTCAAACTGAACTGTTTTACGTTAGTGACATAATTTCAGACGATGCATAAAACGTGTGTAGAAAAGGATAAACAAAGGTTAACACAGAATGGTTTTCCTTTAATTCGCACAATCATGCAGTACCTACTCAAGTTCGTCGGTCCAAGACCGACAGAAATCGCCAAGGACCGATGATATCCGCGACCTGGTCGGCCCGGGTGTCCGATAGATTTTGCAAATAGGAAATTCCATTCTTTAAATAAATAGAAACTAGGACGAATCAGCATAATCGCAGTTAACAACGTTTACCAGTAGCAGTGTTTTATATATGCAGGATACAGGGCCAGAATTGTGTATCTATTTTAGCATTTTTACACAAAACTCGAGACTGTGTCGCTTTATTCATTTTACCTATGATACTCGACGCACGAATCAAGCAAACCAGTCCACTATTTACTTGTTATAGCATTTCGCGATGGATGGCATTTTACTATGATAAAAAAAAAACACGAAAAGGGTTATGCTCGGGATAATTTAATTCATTTATTTTTCACTTTGCCACGTTTATGGGTCATGGATTTTCGGAAAATCCCAATTGTTAACACTTCTACATCATTCCAATAGTGGTTCGTACCCGAAATTTTTGTACGTGCGATCTCGCAGCAGATAAAATTTTCTTACGTGAAAGCTGAATTAATTGCGTGATTTACGTAATATTTTACGTAAGTGGGAACACTGTAATATTTGTTCTCTTCATGTCCTTTATTTACAATCAAACCTGTGTTTGCAGTCACCTTTTAATAAAGGCCACCCTGTAAATAAAGGCCATTCTTTTAATTACTGCCATTCAATTACTGTGGAATCATTCATTTTTGTTGGGGATTTAATTCCGTGGATTTCGTGGGTTGGCTCATCCACGAAATCAAATCCCCACGAATTTAAATGCTGAGATAAGGCATTTCTTTTCAAAAATCAAAATCCACAAATTCATGTCCCCACGAAATAGCCATTTTAGTAAAAACCACGAAAATTGAACCCAACGAAAATTAATGATTCCACAGTATTTAGAACAAAATGACCTACCAATAAAGGTCACCTATCAATTAAGGCCATATTATGTATTTCCTAAAAAAGGTCTTTGTACACAGGCTTGACTGCACAATAACTAACCATTGAAATCAAGGCCATGTTTTACCAGCTGTGTTTACAATAATGAACATGGATGCTATCTTACTGATGAAGTCTGTTTCATATCTGACTGCTGTGTAAGTGATGCAGAAAGTATCAGTCTCATTTTCTCTACAGTACGAGGCTGTAACATTATTTAGATAAATTTGGTCACTATGGTAACTGGTGATGGAAACATCAATACAAAATAGGATTAAAGAACAAAAGTGCCAGGTCACAAAATATGCCCGTCAAGGGGCATAACTCAGAAGTGCCTGGGCCGATTGGGCTGGTTATCGAACTTGACCGAGGACTGAGGTCTCATGACCACAAACATTTCCAACAAATTTGGTGAGGATCCGAATAAAACTATTTGAATTACAGAGCAGACACCATTCTGCATACCGCCCTCCAGCCCGCCCGCCCGCTGTGGGTGTTCCCATAATACAATACCTTTTTCCAACGGGCGTATAAAAAGGTCAGAGAACATTATTTCCTTGACATACAATATAATTGTCTAAAAAAATCTTTCCTCATGATGTGTAAACACAGTCAGGAGCTGAATGACCTTTGACCTTTGGTTATAACTTTACAGTGGATTATTTCTGTCATTGAAGATTTACCCATGATCCCTCAGTCAGTCATGTGGTCAACAAACTGTGTAAGCTTTTACAAATAATTCCACTGTCTACTGACTGAGTTATGAAGGTAGACTGTAGAGTACAATAAATAAATGAATAACATAAAATAAACAAAATTAGTCACAACAAGCAAAGAATATATACATGTAGTTTGCAAAGGTTAAGCCACATACAGAAAATCAACAACAAAAGCTTCAAGTTTAAACAGAAGCATCTTTTATAATTTATGTTTGTTATTATCAATTGCAATCTTTTTAGCTGTGGAAGTCCTTAGTTATGGCCATAAAAAGCCCTAGCAAGAACAATGAACGTGAATAGGTAGGTAAGTGGATAGGTACCATAAGCAAGCATACTTTATTTTGCTAACCTCTTCTGGACATTATATATTGCACTTTGAATTAAATTTTCATTCAGAGTACTTGAAGAGCATCTATTTTTATGATGAGTTGGGTCTGATTTAGGCAAACAAACTATTGCTAAGGCTGGTTTATAAAAAAGCTAAGCATGAAAGTTGCTCAACAATGATTAGCCAATTTTTCCATTAGGCATAAAATAAAAATGTTTGTTGCAGGTTACATGCTTTTTAAAAATGGGATAGATTGGTTGAGATTTTTCTTGCTCTTGAACGGGAATGTAAAACAAGAGGGCCATGATGGCCCTATAATGCTCACCAGATAAAAAGACTCTTGGATAAAATTATCATGAGCCTTTGTAAAAGTGACCCTGGGGCGGAGCCAATTTTGCCCCTACGGCAATAATTTAAACAAACTTGGTAGATGTCCACCAGACAATGCTACATACAAAGTATGTAAGCTCTAGGCCTTGAGGTTTTGGACAAAAAGATTTTCTTGTTTTCCTATATAAGCCTATATAAATCATGTGAACCCCTGGGTGCAGCTAATTTTCACTCTAGGGCCATACTTTTAACAGACTCTGTAGAGGTCAACAGTAGACAATGCCACATACCAAATATCTTAGCTCTAGGTCTTGTGGTTTCAGACAAGAATATTTTTTCAATTTTCCTAAAAAGATTAGAGTAAACCCCAGGGCAGGGCCAATTTTGACCCCAGGGCAATAATTTGAACAAACTTGGTAGAGGTCCACTAGACAATGCTACACACCAAATATCTAAGCTCTAGGCCCTGTGGTTTTGGACAAGAAGATTTTCAAAGTTTTTCCTATTGGTTGCCATGGCAACCAGAGTTTTTATGAAATTAAATTTTTTTAACAACTTTGGTAGAGCTTCATGCAAGGAACATCCATGTAAAGTTTCGTTGAAATTGGCCTAGCGGTTAAGAAGGAGATGTTGTTTAAAGCAATTGTTGACGCACGCACACACGGACGACGGACATCACGCGATCACAATAGTTTACCATGAGCACTTTGTGCTCTGGTGAGCTAAAAAGTCAGAAAGAGGATTTTCCATTCCTCAAGTCGAATAAAAAATCTAGGGTTTGCGGTAAAATTAGGGTTGGATGGGTACCAAGAAACAAACATTATTTTTGTATACACAGAAGTGAGTCAATAAATCATTTCTACTTACCGGTTGGTGATTTCCAGCATTCGATAATGCTGCTTTTAGATTGGCCCTTGTTTGAGATGGTGATGGCGGGGCAATATCTGAACAGTCCTGTTTGTTTCTGAAGAATGTTAATAAAATTAGAGTCAATATCAAAGACAAATTTCTAGCATAAAAATAACACAAATTTTTACAATACATTATGTGGTAACCTCATGATTTTAAAACCTCTGTAAATATGAGCAGGGAAAGAGGACATAACATGGATGCCAAATATTTGAGACAAATTTATCATGGTATCAGTTACATTACAAAAAAGTATCAAAATTTAACTGATAGTGAGTGAAAACAGGATATCCCTGATACAACTGGCATGTCATGTAATCAAGCATTTCTTGTAGCTGTCTACAGACTTTCATGTTAACATATAAAGTCAAATCCAATGAGCTTAAAAATCCAACACTAGTCAGCAACCCCCAATCATACCAGTCACAAAATCACATTTGTCCAATCAAGTATGATAAACCATGTTTGCTAACACAAATAGGACAATAATTTTAATTTATGTGGTGAATAATCATAGTAGACTCATATTTTGATTGTATCATGTTTCAGCAGTTATTTCCAAAGTTTCCAATTTCATTTCTGATTGTAGAAATAGTTTAAATACATTACCAGGCCCTTTTTTATGCCATTTTCGGGTCCAGTACTCTCCCCTGTTCCCCAAGTAAATAAGTATATATTTTTCCCCACTGAGAGAAAAAATTCCCCATTATCAAAAAAAAATCCCCAAATTTAGAGTTTCACGATGCAAATTTTCCCCATCAAAGAGACCCGATACCTGTCCCCTAAAACAGTAAAAAAGGGGCTGAATACTAGTCTTACGCATTCTGCATCCGGGCTTCCACTTGTCGTTTTATGGCAATTTTAGGATCATATGTCTTCTGTATAAACTGAACATCATCATCATCATCTTCTTCATTGTCAGAATCAACAATTGTAATCTCACTGGGTTGTCTTAGTGCTTTATCTGCCTCTGATTTCACTTGTTCATGTTCCAGTCTAATGTCATAAATAAATTCATCATAACACATTTCTACTTGTTATGTCACAAGTTTGACAATATACATGAAACAGAGTTACATATACATAATTCACAACAAATACTCCATAGCATACCTATTGGGAGCTATTTCTTACAAAAATTAAGAGCGTTTGATTTCATTAAAAAAACTTGAAAAGTGATTTTCAAAACTACTTGTGGCTAAAAGTTTTCTGAAGGAAAAATATAGAGCAATAATTCATAACAAGAGGGCCCTGATGGCTCTATAGTGCTCGAAAGATAAAAAGACTCTTAGAGAAAATTATCATGAGCCTTTGTAAAATTAAGTGACCTGGGGTTGGGACCAATTTTGCCCCTAGAGCAATAATTTGAAAAACTTGATAGATGTCCACCAGACAATGCTACATACAAAATATGTAAGCTCTAGGCCTTGAGGTTTTGGACAAGAAGATTTTTTTTGTTTTCCTATATAAGCTACTTAGCCTATAGAAATCATGTGAACCCTGTGGCGGGGCTAATTTTCACCCCGGGGCCATACTTTTAACAGACTTGGTAGAGGTCTGCTAGACAATGCTACAAAATGTACATACAAATTATCTTAGCTCTAGGTCTTGTGGTTTTCAGACATGAGGATTTTTAAAATTTGCCTAAATAGATTAGAGTTAACCCTAGGACAGGGCCAATTTTTACCCCAGGGCAATCATTTGAACAAACTTGTTAGAAATATACAAAAAAATCACTGGTATCCAAAGAATTTTTATTCACCTAGAATCATATTGAGAACAGGCAAAGTGTTAAGAGGACGACAAAGAAAGATGAGAATGGAACAGTATCTTATTTCTTATCAACAGGATTTAAACCCAAGACACATGGACAAAGTGACACATGCTCAACAATGAAATGGAGAATATCATGAGGCTTTAGTAGGATTGTACTATTTTTCTCCATTCATGAAACTTTACTATTAATTAAAACAACTACTCACATGTCCACTTTTTCTCTTTCTTCTAATGTCTTTTCAAAGCTCACAAGTTGAGACATACAATCAGAAAATATACTGTTGATATTTTTTTGTTTCCCTGAAATAATCAACAAATATACTTTGTATTACTGGTAAGAACTTTCATAAAGGCATACAGTACAACCTCTCCAGAGCGGCCCTCTCTTGAGCAACAACCTCCCTTCAACAACGCCATAATGTTTTCCCATTTCACAATTTAACTATTAATTTAACCTCTCTAGAGCAACAACCTCTCAACAACAACATAATTTTGCAACTCCAAAAGGGTGTTGCTTGGAGAGGTTGCACTGTAATTTGAGATGCACAGTGTACAAATACAAATTTTACAAACTGATAAGAAAGAAATAAATTACTAAAAGATCATAACTTTGCCATTTCTTGAAATATTTTCATCAAATAACTTTTATTCTAACTTTAAGCAGAAATAATAGCTTGTTCATGACAGATAAATCCGGAATTCTGGATATATCTGGAATATTGTCACCCCTGAACATTAAAACAAACCACAACTCGTATATGAATGAGTATATCAATAACAAGAGTGCCACTCGTCTGTTCACCACCTCAGTGAGATTTATCCACCTAGAAAGTTTCATGTTGCTACCTCTTACAGTTCCGGAGTTTTGAGCTACATAAATGTTTTTGCACGACGCAGACAACACAGTAATCATGATAGTTTGATTTTTTTCTTTGAAAACAGACAAGTTAAAAAGGAAAATCAAGCCATGTCGTATGTAAAGTCTTATTCTTAAAGCTAACATACTTTCAGCCAGTTTTACAGATGACTCCAGTTTCTGCAGCTGATCCTCCCATGGCTGAGCTTCCACGTTATTTTCTGGTTTACATAAATCAGCGATTGGTGAGTTTATCAAGTCATCCAAGTTGATATCACAGCTGATGTTATAAGATGTAGGTTCTTTATTTGAACCCATTGTTTCATCACCTTAGAAGATAAAATATATATACTGAAGTTTAATATTTTATATATATACAGGTGGTACTGGATAACGGTGTAGCTAAATTTAGAATGAAAATTGAACTATGAGAAATAATCACTGCCATGAACAAATATTGTAATTTATCTGTACACATCTCATTTACAAATGGCAGTAGTCAAATGCTCAAAATCTGTGCTAATCTAGTGCCCACAATCAATAAATATAACGCAGTCGGCTGCCATCTTTCTTTCCTCGAATGATCTAAATAACAATGTACAAGAAGAAACCTCTAAAGGTCACATGGCGTCATAACGTAGCAGTGAAATTATTACGCTTGTTCAAAGTCCAAACAGTAATTTCAACACAGAACTGTTTTATAACAGATGTGGCATAAAAACGAGCACCTGCATTCAAAAATGCAGACGACAGTGAAATAAATTTAGTTTTTCAGAGAAAAGCTACGTATTTTTATTGAATCCAGACATGGGGTCAATTACTTGAAAAAGTAATCGATTAAATTAATGATTATTACTCCCTTTTCAGTAATCGATTAAATTAATGATTAATGGTTTCTGTTCAGTAATCGATTAATAATTGGTAATCACAACTAAAGTAATTGATTATTAATCGATTATTTGAAACATTTACGTATATTTTGGCTATAAGACTTTTCAGTGGTATTAACCAGTGTTTATCTAAAACACTACAATTTACGTACCTTCTTGGATGCCATTCTTATCGCATTTATGTGACTTTTGTATAATTACAATAAAACATAGAACACTTGGTGATAAGATGAGAATATTAAGACACAGTTAAACAGATGTTCCAAAAATGAATGTATAACAGTGTTTGCACTGGGCTTTCACTGGTCCTGGTTCAAATTTATCCGGAAAAATAAAATGTTCTCTAACCCTTGATACCATTGTTACAAGCTGTGAAATGAATACTTGTGCATACACAACATTATATAAGTACAACGGTTGACATGATTTTACTGAAACTCTCATGAAATCAATTTTGACTCTACTATTACTTAACCAAGTTTATTTACCCTCGCCACTGGGAATTCCCATATGGGCGAGCTTTCTCTATCTTTAACAATAAGCTATCCTTGTTTAATAGCCTTTTTTATAAAAATAAATTTGTTAAAATCTAACATAATATATGAGCTATTTTTTAGAGAAGTTTGTATGTGTGTCTATTGTTTAACAATTTTTACGACAATAGATATCAAATATAATTATAGTGATCTAATTTAAAAGAAAGATGAGTCTATACTGTATGCTAATTTTCCTATATTTCTATTTCTCTTTTAATAGCATACATTTTCAGATGGTACCATTTTAAGTTTAGATATATCTGACAACTATTTTAAAGTCTTCATTAGTTATATTTAATTATATCTTCTTTTTTTTCTTTAAATGTACTCATTTTATTTTTTTATTCTATTTTGATATATTATATATTTTGACACTTTGACAACTTCACTGTTTTTATACCCACCTTCAAGTATGTTGGAGTAAAAATACTTATTTTTTGCATTTATGCAAATCATCAATTGATACAATAGCTCCTTTGTATGTACTTAATCCTTAAGCTTCTAATACCCCTCAGGCAGACACCTATTGCACCAGGTTAGCAATTAGCAGGTGTGAAGTTGACAATTGTCTGGGGTAATAAATTTGTCAACTATCATCATGGAATTTTGTACTAAAGCCAATAACAAATTGGATCATTTGTCCGCTTTTTGGTCAAAACTAATCATAAAGTAATCATAAAATAATCATGATTATTGGCCTTTTTTAGCAGTAATCGATTAAATTATGATTAAAGTAATCAAAAACAGCAGTGATTAATGATTAATGCATGATTAATGAAAAAAGTAATCGATTAATAATCATGATGATTAACGTTTATGATTACCCCATGTCTGATTGAATCATTAATATTTCATGTATTTTTAATGCAAAACTAATTTTAATGCATACTTATCATCAAAATGATGTTTGAACTCGTTGACAATGGTCAGTTATGCATGATGAGTGTTTATTACGAACATTATAAGATGCACCGTTATTTGGATAACACCGGTAAATGGGGTACTGACTATAGTATATTAATACAAAAATATAATAAACTCATGCCAATAATTAATTAATTTATTGACGATTGCGCAGAATTTAAGCAGCGTTAAGCACGACAACATTCAACCTTGATTAAATACAATTCTGATTTTCATGTCATTTATTGTTAAATGTTTTAATTTTAGACTAAAAGATCAAATGGATTAAAAAATACAGGTATCTTAGATCTATTGCTGAATGCAGTATTATTTTTTATTGAATTCACTTGATAGTAATTTATATAAAGATAAATTTATACCTAGGTATAAAACAGACCTCGTCCCTTAAAAGTGGACGATACGGAATTGTTTAATAATAATACTGGCATAAGCTTTCTGTAAATTTATTTTGGATCCATTATTTTCCTTTCATTGCATTGTGATTTGAAATATTAAACATAACAGATCATGCAAAATCATGGAAATACTTCCATCGGCATCAGTACCGAATATAGCATTATTTTAATCTTTAGATAAAATGCATGCAAACTGTATTACCGTCGATTTTATAAATATTGTTTGCGAAGTATGAAATCCTTTGTACCGATGCATATGTAACAAATGTAAATATTATGCTGTACTATTCTTACGGTCCAACGAAGAGTTGCGCCCCTTGTATTTTGGCGAAGTGTAAAACGCGGAAAAAGTCCGGAAGACGCGGAAAAGTAAAACCCGCAAAAAAGTAACATTTTTCAACCGACTTTAAAAAAGATAGTACCATTGTAAATTGATTATGACAGTATGATCATTAAACAATAAAGTGCGCGGAATACACCTGCTCTTATATTTTCAAATTAAAGACGTTTGCTACAGTTTGTATAAGTGTTTTATTATGGGACAATATAATGGGCAATTCCACATATGTCTTGAGCATATGATTCCAATAAGGGCATATCAAACTGGGATTGTCCAGAAAAAGCCTGTTTGAAATATGGTTTTGCCCACATAGGCCCCATATGGGTACAATATGGGCATACCCACATGGGCCTGCCCAGAAACAGTACATATCAGACATAATTTTGCCCAGATAGGTCCCATATGGGTCCAATATGGGCATACACACATGGGCTTGCCCTGAAAGAGCCCACATTTGGCATTATTTTGCCCACACAGGTCCCATAAGGGTCCATTATGGGCAAATTCACATGGGGCTTGCCCACATAGGACCCATATTGGATTAGTACAGGCAAACCCACATGGGTTTGCCCAGAAACAGCCCATTTGTGACATGGGATGGTCCCATATGGGTCCAATATGGGCATTACCCATATGATATTGTCCACATATGTTCTGTATGGGTCCAATATGGGCATACGCACATGGACTTGTCCAGAAACAGCCCATATCTGACATGGGCACGTCCACATAGGTCTCGTATGGGTCCAATATGGGCATAACCACATGGGCTTGTCCACATAGGTCCCGTATGGATCCAATATGGGCATACACATATGGGCTTGCCCAGAAAGAGCCCATTTGTGACATGGGATGGTCCCATATGGGTCCAATATGGGCATTACCCATATGATATTGTCCACATAGTTTCTGTATGGGTCCAATATGGGCATACGCACATGGACTTGTCCAGAAACAGCCCATATTTGGCATTATTTTGTCTATACGTATGGTGACACCCACATGGGCTTATCCACATAGGTCCTATGTGGGTCTAATATGGGATTCCCACATGGGGTTGTTCACATAGGTCCTATATGGGTCTAATATGGGGATACCCACATGGGCTTGTCCACATAGGTTTCATATGGGTCCAATATAGGGATACCCACATGTGCTTGTCCACATAGGTCCTATATGGCTGTAATATGGGGATAACCACATGGGCTTGTCCATATAGGTCCTATATGGGTCTAATATGGGCATACCCATATGGGCTTGCCCAGATACAGCCCATATGATACATGATTTTGTCCACATAAGTCCCATATGGGTCCAATATGGGGATAATTTCGCTGGAGAAAGGGAGCAAAGGGATTACATGTAATATAGCATCCCTGCGTAGTGTAAGGGGAAGGAACTCCAGACCATCAAAGTAGCCTTAGATTAGATCGGGTTTGCCGAAGAATATTTGCACAATCGGTTATCCTCAGATAATGTGGTTGATTTACATGAAATAGCTATCATGGAGGAAAAAGATCCAAACTGCAATCCTATGCAACCACTTTTGGAAGGGGTATCACGCTCTATTCATTCTTTATTCATCTATTATTTAAATTTCAAATCTGATGAATTATTCTTGTCGTCATTTGGCATTATGTCATTTTTTTTTGGCTGGGGGTACCCCACCCATTTAGAGATGACAGACACTGTCACTGAATAAGTGAATTCCTGTAATCATCCTAATGTGATTGATCTTAGGTTAAAACTTGCATGATTATCAAAATGTTGATTTTAGTTCTTAAAATAACTTAAGTCATGGAGGTATCCAAAAAATGCTTGACATATCCTTTTTCTCAGATTTGTGCCTTGTCTTGAGCGAGTTATTTCGCAACCAAAGGGTTGCTGCTGAATTCGGTAAATCAGGGCCCAAGCTGTCGATCGCCACTTAAGCCAATTGGCTAAAATCGGATCAAAGTGGCTCCAAAATTTGTTTGTGGCGAAAGTGTATAAACTCACAATTTTAACCTCCGGAATAGTTAAATAGACTGATTTATATGTGTCCTCGGACATTTTGCCGATGGCGTTAAGTCATTCAAAAATCAATTGTGGAAGTCAAAGACAGTCTCGTGTCAAATATGATTGTTAATCCTGATTGCGATTCACACCACCAACTCTGCACCTCTAACAAATGAGGCATAGATCTATTGAACTTGGTTTCACCCTTATTTTTCACAGTTAGCACTTGTTGATGTTGATCTGTCCAATTAAGCATGTAAGTGACAGATTAATGAAAATGTGCGTTGTTGTTTACCTTAGATGTAAATCACTTTCTGAAAACCTACTTTCGCTTTACGTATTGATGTATAAGGATAAAGTCGAAACCTCGCCGAATAAAACTTATTATCATAATCATGAATAAAAGCCCGCTGCACGGTACAATTCCAGTCATACGGAGGCGTGTATTTTACGGAAAAACGTTGAAATAAAACAAAAATATTTTATCCTGTTGTGTGTCTATTCTTTTAATTGGTTAGTGAATGAAATAAATTTCAAAATATAGAATTAGTTACTTTTGAATATTATTGACTTTTTGTGCTTGTTAATGTTAACAACAAAGGACTTTAATAGTGTGGGGTCATAGTGTATTTAAAATGTAAAATCTTGTGTTGGTTCTGCTAAACTTTACTAACTCATGACTACATCTTGTAATACACTACAAGCTGTGAAGTAATGTGGCGTCATTCGCAAAAAGAGGCTCCAACTTTTTTCAGGCCAGTGTGGGCCCTGTAAATGACAATGTCGGTAAATTAATGTTATAAAGCAAATGCGTTGGTGAATTCAGAAAAATGATGCTATGATAAAATAGGTGTACATTTACATGCAATGTAAACAATAGTCTGTTTCCCTGCCAACAAATGCCAGGTGGAAATGGAAATGAAGGCGACGTACATACATGTAGTGCCAGTTATTGTTATTATCCGGGCATTCGCGGTTCAATGTATATCGCAGTTTTAAGTGTACAAGGGATACTTGCATTTTAAAACTAATTATTTACCGATTAGGTGCAAATCACACCTATTACACAGTGATTCAGATTGCCGATCATTTTTATGAGACTGCTGTCCTAAGTGTAGGAAAATTCATAGGCCATTTTGTCCTAAATGTCAAAAAACTTTAGGACAAAAATAATTTTGGTATATATTCTAAACTAATTCATTTCAAAACATGAAATACCAGCCTCAGTTTTGTATACAATACGTATGTGCTCGTAGGTTTTACTTTTCAATGCATAAAGTCTGTTGTCAATGCTGAAAATTTCAGTAACATGCACTAATGCAACCTAACGCTGTTTTTTTCACACCTGCTACTCGATAATTTGATACTTGCAGATATTACTGACCTGTATTTTAACACGTATGTGTCATTATAAACAAGAAATCATTAGTCCATAAAACATGTGTGAAACAAAATTTGTGCATACAAGAACTGTCACAGAGCACACATTTCAGTATGTTTTAAAAAGGTTGAAACATATTATCCCACTTGCTATTAGAACAAAGTGGCACAAATGACGTCATTACTTTTTTACGTCATGGTTGTGTTAGACATGAATTTCAACGCCTGTCGTTTTTTCTTTATTTGATCATTTCGGTTTAATCAAAGGCAGTGAATTGTTTTAGAAGTCGGTATCAAAGAAAATTTGGCTAAAGCAAAAGGAGGCCGACATTCTATGGTCCAATTTTGGAGACAAATTTAGTTTTCATTGTTCGCCTTTTCAATTCAGTAAATAACCCGTTCGTGTAGTCATGTGATTAACTTGGGAGAATATTGTTTGTATGTTACACACGAATGTATTTATAAGAAATGTATTTTTATTTTCCGACATGTTTAGCATTGTAATCAGAACGTGCGTAACTTTATAAAATCAATACAATGACATATTGACCGCGTAACAATCATTTGTGCAAATGGTTTTTCGGCCGAAATTAAGATGGACGGGTTCTATGTAAAATACGCATTTTTCTGCTCCGAAAATCATGGTATGTAGATTAATCTACGCTATTTATAGAATCAGTCGCTGAGATTTTTTAGCAATGCTTTTTCTGATAAAAAATATGCGTGTTTACACGTGTACGCGTCTTATCTGGAGCACTGGCCTGAATGTCATATTTTCTCGAAAAACGATCGGCCATTTCGTCCCTTAAATGATATTTTAGTCGGCCACTTTGTCATATTTCTCGAAAAATGATCGGCCATTAGCAGTTTTTATCGGCAAATTGCCGATGGCCGACGCCAATCTGAATCACTGATTACATATTTATCATATAGTATCATTTTACTGAATTCACCAACTTATTCACTTTATAACATCAATTTACCGACATTGTCATTTTCCTAATTCACCATAATTCAACCATAGTATGGTTCAGCAAATCATGTTCCCACCATGATTGAAATTGGGTGTTTTATTTGACAAATTCCCAATTACTGAAGTCTCAGTCTGAGACCAACTGAAATCCAAACATCCAATTAATGTGTCAAGTAGGAAATAGCATTCTTAAGAAAATAGAAAAGATGGAGAATGTTATCAAGCAAATAGCCACATTGAAACAATCTTTAGCCAGTTCTAAATCTGTGTTGATTTGCAGTTTGTGGACAAATCACCTGAACCATACTTTTGACTGTTTGTGACAGTGAGACATTTTTTACCCCGTACCGCACAGTCTAACAAAGAACTGCATAATTTATTTGTGTGAGGAAAATCACAAATTAAAACCTGTAGGGCATAATAACTGCAATATCTGTGAACAAAGTGAACCCTTGGTAGAGAGAAAAATCATTCAGAACTATAGTCTATACTCATATGAGCATAAATTATTCCAACATACCTTTTCTGAAAGGTGCATTTAATGTTTTGTTTCTACAAGGGATGTCAAAATTGACCGAATCAAGTATCCGGATATCCGGATCAGACATCCGGATACATCCGGATGTTCGGATCGATCTTTACACTGTTATTTAGTATTTACTGTTTTATCGTAACCAGTTTTCGCGATCATCTGTTCATCGCTTGTTTCATTTATTTTGAATTGATATTATATTCAATATTGACTAAAAAACGAATAATAACTAAAAACAAATAAGCACAATACAATCAAACTCTGCACGTATTTTACTCAAACCGGTGCACGTGAACCATTTCAAAGATTCACTGCCATGTTTCTATTTTAGTCCAGATGGAACATTCCGGAATTTAAAGTTATTGTAAAGCATGCGTACGTCATCATGTCTCTATATCTGCCAGTTTGATGATGACGCGTATCTTAAGTTACACTGGTTATTTACTAAATCGTAATGGCGAATTGTCGCTAAAACTGGACCAAAGAATGTCGGCGTCCTTTTGCCATAACTATTTTTTCTTTGATACCAACTTCTAAAACAATTCACCCCCTTTGATTAAACCGAAATGCTACTAAAATGGGGAAACTGCCTGTCGGAATCTGCGTTCGGAACGACGTTTGAATTCTTTAACTCAAACTTAACGCATAATTATATGCAGCATAATTTGTTTTAAACAATTGAAATCGCTAACTGTGTGCAAACACATCACTTAACGCAAAAGATCAGTGCATTAATTGTTTTACTCTTGTCTACCGCGTGTTGGGACTAATTACTATCACTATCGATTTGATGGAATTAACAAATGATCGCTCCGCGCGATTGCATGATTACCTCGACGTGTTTTAATAATAATTGGGGTATTGAGAATGGCGCGAACAACATACAGCAAGGTTTGTGACATTATGCACGTACAGGTTTAGCGACGGACCGAATTTTATGAAACTTTTATGGACCGATTTTTTAAAGTCATTTTATGCTACTCAAATCGGTCTGGGATTAAGCAGAGCTGTATCACTAAATAAACTTTGAAACTTGATAATAAGTCTTTAGTTAGAACTGCACCTGCACCAATTATCAACATTCGGTCATCAAATGACAAATTTTCATTATAATAAGACGTGTGAAAAATTAATCGTCATTACTATTATTCAGTTTTAACTTTTAAATAAAATCTCAATATACCGTACTTTAAGTAAAATGTTGATATGCGATGTCAATAGTGTCACCGGTGTATATTGTAGGCCTAGCATATACTATGTTAAAGTGTCATCACCATGACGTTGTCGACTTAATTGCACCCCGTGTGTTCGACACTTTGATTATATGTTATGACAGTCGATTTCATCAACATTTATACGCATTTTAGACGACAGTAGTATTTTGATACGAACATCCGGATCCAAAAATCAGATCGGAACTTCGGAATGGGATCCGACGTTTGGATATCCGGACTCCGGTTGACATCCCTAGTTTCTACCCACTATTTCTAAAACGAAAACTGAAACAGCTGAATGCCTCATCCCTGCATTGAATTAGTGATTCTGAAAATTGTGTGGAATGCTTGAGTTTCTTAGAAATGCCTATGACCCCTGTTCAAACAGTGGGGTAATCAGTGATCAAATGTTAATGTACTGGACAACTAAACAAAAGGTTGTGGGTTTGATTCTTGGCTCCGCCTTTCAAATTTCTCAAGGATTCTTTTTCAGTGTCCTCATCTCAATTACCGAGCCAAGCTTGTACAGTACTACTGTATCTAGAATAGTAGAAAATCAAAAGAAATAGGGCGAGATGTGAAACGGTGCACAATAAAATACCAGGAAAAACTACTTGAAAAGAGCAGGGATATAAATGACCATATCTCCTGTATCTTATCTCCCTTCTCTGGGGTGGCTCTGAAATGACCATAGCTGTCGATTAGGCCATTAAAGAACCTGCTCAAATAAGTAACTAAGAGCACTTAATGATTTTCTCTTTCAGCCTTCCTCTCAAGATATGTTTAGTTTTAGATGTGAGACTTAAATGACTCGCATCTTTCATTGATAATTTGGCCTAAGATATGTAAACTTACTGTAGTTTGTCCCCAATTTATTAGTCAGTGAACTTAATCAGGCTCAATTTTCGTGGGTTTTACTAAAATGGCTATTTTGCGGGGGACATAAATTTGTAGATTTTGATTTTTGAAAAGAAATGCCATATCTCTGCATTTAAATACGTGGGGATTAAATTTCGTGGATGAGCCGACCCACGAAATCAAATCCCCAACGAAAATTAATGATTCCACAGTATACGAATCACTCTCATCAAATAAAACGATATTTGCATTTCTTTAGATATGATATCTTTATAAATTTTATCTGCATTTCAGGGTGAGGCCACTCAAAGTAACCCACCACTAGTAGAAAATGCCTTCCAACAACCAGGAACTGAGGACTTTAAAAACTTTGACATCGTCAGAGCTACTCAATATGGTGTCTTGGAACGCATTCAGGAACTCATCGAGGGTGGGTATGATGTCAATACAATGGACAAAGAAAACGTTAGTCTCCTTCACTGGGCCGCCATAAACAACAGACTAGACATTGTAAAGTAAGTGAGTCATTCCTTTTATGTACATTTATTTATTATTTAAACATATTGTTCTTCATTTTTTGACATGAAACATTAAATTTTATTTGAGTGTTATCAAGGACACATATGTGAATTTTGCTTCTATTTATACTTCAACTTGTGAATATACCAGTATATTAATACTGCATGTAGAATATTAATGAAATTTACCTTCGTTCGATATTCAAATTTAAAGTCAGACGGGTTTGCCTATTGTTCTAAAGTAATGAAAGATAATTCTAGATTGACTAACTGTAAAAGTGTTTAGATTGATTATTGAGAAATCTGAAGTTAAACATTCTGTTCATATCATTAGTATAAGAATTCTTGACATTCTTTGTTTGACAGTAATTATTTTTTTGTGTTACCTTTTTAGGTATTTTATGTCAAAGGGTGCCATAGTGGACAGGTTTGGTGGAGATTTGAATTCAACACCTTTACATTGGGCTACCAGGTGAATATTACTTAAGGATCGTAGATCGCTCCCATTTGGTTCAGTCCTAAAACCATTAAAGCCTTATAGTTTCCCTTTATGTTGAGTCCATTCTCAATAGCCAGTAGGTACTTTTTGTCCTAGCTTGTTTGTTTATGTACCTATTATATCAAAACCTAGCAAACCTGCCAAAATATTTCAACAATTATGGAGTGGTGTGTCTGTTTATTGATTTTGTTCATTGTCATAGTAGGACCCCAGTTAGCTCAATGATTAGAGCATTTGTCTACTTATCGAGAGTTTGTGAGTTCGAACCCGGGGCAAGGCTCACACTGTCTGTGACAAATTTGACTGAAGATATTGCATCCTATGTTAAATTGTCCTCCACCCCTGAATGTGGGGTAGCTTGACAGAAGCATACGGATAGAATGTGGTTAGTACTGGTTAAGGCCTGAATGAAGTCCAAGAAAGCTGGTTAGGATAACTGCCCGCCACAATATGACTGAAATAATGTTGAAAATGGCATTAAACACGATGAAACGAAACAAATGTCATAGTAATTTAACTTGAGCTAGAGTTTGCTGAAGCTGACAAAAAGTTTTTTTCATCTGTCAGTTGATGAAGCCTCCTAGTTGTTTTGTCCTAGATTTCTAATTAGCATGCAATAGCTTGTAGGTACATGTACCTGAACAAATTGCCATGTTTGATATTTTACTTTGGCTAAATTACCCATGATATTTTAATATTGACCAAAGATATATTGACTTAGAAGAATTTATTGTTGTGTAAATTGCAAGGATCACATGTATTTTGTCATTGGAAATTTATAGTTCTGTTTGTACTCATTTGATACAGGAACATATGGAATTGTTTTTCAGACAAGGTCACTTACCAATGCTTGTTTTACTGATGTCATTTGGCGCTGACCCTTCGGTTAGAGACGGTGAAGGTAAGTTATATATATATCTGTCTGTCCTAATGATTTCACATCTGGGTTCAACTTGAGATCAGTTTCAACGTTTAAATCTCATTTTCATTCTTGACTTCTTTCATACTTGAGAATACATAACATGATTAAATAATCTGAGTAATCATGCTTGAAAGTTTGATGGTTTTATCATAATGTACTTGGGAACATTGAAAACATGATATTAAAATGAAATCAAGTTTTATAGTTTTTAAAAAAAATTCAGTTAAATACAAGTTTTCCAGGACAGTATTCTAACCATAACTAACTTAGCCTTCCACTAGAAACTGGCAACTTCCCATATGTCGAGGAAAATCAACATTGTTGTCAAATTTTCATGGAAGGGTATAACCTTACATGACGGGGAATTGAACCCACATTGCCTGGTTAAAATCATGCACACTAACCACTGGACCCCGGCCCCTGATTGTTAATGTTACATTACAGGTTGTAGCTGTATACATCTAGCTGCACAGTTTGGTCATACATCTATTGTTGCTTACCTGATTGCCAAAGGACAAGATGTTGATATGTTAGATAAAAATGGAATGACTCCATTGATGTGGGCATCATATCGAGTATTTGGGTAAGTTAGATCTTCATTTTGGAGGTTTTATTACTAGTATTTGACTACATTGAGTGAATCTTCCTTTTTGGAGGTTTGTTTATGCCTAGTATTTGGCTAATTTGTGCAAATTTTCATTTTGGAGGTTGGCTTCATATCTAGTATTTGGCTGATTTGGGTAGATATTTATTTTGGAGGTTTGTTTATATCAACTATTTAGGAATTTGTATCTTTACTTCTTATTTAGAAATTCAGAAAATTGAGTTTCCTTTATGGAAATAGGCAGATCTGAACAATTAAGTTTGCCGAAATATTATCAGTTAGGCTTAACCTTACTTAATGAATTTGAAAAGGATGTTTTTCTCTGACCATTCTTTTTTTTACCAATGAAAACTGCACATACAGCTGCAATATATTGGAACCATCTGGTAATAATTAAATTCCAGTTTAGCCAAAAATAAATGTTTAATAATGGTATGATCCTTGTTTTTAGATATGATCCTGTGCGACTTTTGATGACATTTGGAGCTAAAGTAAATACATCAGATAAATATCAACAGAATACACCTCTACATTGGGCATGTGTTACAGGAAATAATGTTGTAGCTAAACTACTACTTGATGCTGGTGCAAATCTTGATGCAATCAACACAAAGGTATGTATTAAAATATAACATGATGCAATCAACACAAAGGTATGTATTCATATATTTCATGATGCAATCAACACAAAGGTATGTATTAAAATATAACATGATGCAATCAACACAAAGGTATGTATTCATATATTTCATGATGCAATCAACACAAAGGTATGTATTCATATATTTCATGATGCTATCAACACAAATGTATATATTCATATATTCCATTATGCTATTAACTCTAAGGTATGTATTCATAAATTCTCCTTTACTCCTAATGCCTGGTGTAGATATAAGTATTTATTTTTAGCTCACCATACACAATGCTATTGTGATCACCCTGTGTCCGTCGTCAGTTGTGCATCGTCAACATTTTGCTTAAACAACTTCTCCTCTGAAACCACCAGGCTAAATGTAATGAAACTTAATAGCAGTCATCCTTGGATGGTCCGCAGATTCATTAAAATCTAGTTGATCCATGCAGAACTCAGGTTGCCAAGGCAACCAAAAGAAAAAATATTTTCAATTTAAATGCGAAGGCCCAGAGCTACGATGTTTGGTATGTAGCATTGCCTGGTGGACCTCTATCAAATTCCTTCAAATAATGACCCCAGGTCAAATTTGGACCCGCCCTAGGTGTCACTTGAATTTACATATGCTTATATAGGGAAAATTTTGAAAATCTTCTCTGAAACCACTGGGCCAAATGTAATGAAACCTTACATCAGCATTAAAATGGAACAAAACCAGTACACCTTGTCCATGTGAGTGATACAGGGCCACCATGGCCCTCTTGTTATGTTCATTAGACATTCAGTTATAATTTGAGAATATAGAAAGTTTTTTTTTCTTACTTCTATGTATTTGTCTGATATTTTACAGGGGGAATCACCATTAGATGTGGCAGTACAACAAAAAAATCCAGGATTAGTAAGAAAGATCCGAGAATTACGTCTAGAACGAGGTCTTGATATGCCTCATTGCCTTATTAAGTATACATCTAACAAGGTAAGGATATATGAGTTAACATTCGCTATTAAGGTATTTATTAAGTTATTTCCCTTGATCTAGCAAACATTCCTGATCGAACCCTGAATGTTTTCTTTAAATCTATTGCGAAATGATTTTTTTCTAGACTTTCAAAACTGTATCGGCTATTATAGTTTCATTAGATAGAATTATGTTGTTTATTGGCCATAATAAACTTGTTCAAAACTTTCTTGTCAGCTATTGTGATGAAAACATTGCTTGTTTTAATCACTCCAGTCTTTTTTCCTAAAAAAAGTGCTAGTGTTTAGTAAGAACTGGTCTGACCACAACCTTGGTAGGGTTCAAACTTCAATTTTCACAATCCATAATTTGAGAGTAATACAAACTGTGCACTTCCAGTTGATGGTATCATTACCATTCAGACATAGAGTAAGGGCTATGCAGGGTGCTCACTACTTGTCAAAATTTGAGAGTCAAAAATTACGTTTGGCTGATAATTTGAAGAATCAACTAAATTTCTTACTAATATAATAGTGAATTTGACTCTTTGATAAAATGGCATTTTAAGAAGACCTGCCTCTGTGGTGGAGAGGTTAAGTTCGCTGACTTCAAATAACTGTAACCTCTCACTGAAAGAGGATTGTGGGTTCGAGCCAAGCTACCAACCATGCCTCTTTATGTGAGAAAGTAGGCAGTTGCTTACGGAGGATGGGAGTCAAGTACTAGTTTTTCCCAGGAAAGATGGTTAGGTGAACTGTCCACCTCATATGGCTGACTGTTGAAAAGGGGCATAAAACTCAAACAAACAAAGCCATTTAAGGGGTCAAACGAGAGCCTTGGTATATGTAGTTTACTTACATCTTATATTGTTTGTATTTTTCAGATTGTAAGAAGAAAAATGATGTTTATCTTTCCTTTTGTTTTCCTGTTTGGTATTGGCTTCATTCCTGAATGTTCGTTTCCATTGGAAATAAAAGCTCTCTTTGCTGGTCTTCTATTCCTGTACTGGAGAGCATGTAGCTAGTATGTATTCTATGATACTTGTATCATAATATTTTTTATCAACTTTCACTATGTTCTTACTTTTGTCATAAATGTTAGTGTTGAGTTTGGCATAATTTTTTAAGTGGTTGTTAAAGGAATGCCTTATGTATGGTTTTTAGCTCACCTGATTCATCAGGTGAGCTTTTAGGATTGGTGAATGTCCGGCGTCCGTCCACAATTCGTTTGTTTACACTCTAGCAACCGTAGCTCTTTATGAATCTTGATTAAACTTGCTCACAATGTATATGGCCACAATGTCTCGGCTAAGTTCAATTATGGGCAAAATCTGATAATAACTTAGAGTTATGGGCCCTTGAATTACAAAATTTGCTATATTTAGCTTGTTTACACTCTAGCGCCTTCATTTATTCACCGATCCTAATCATATTTACATTGAATGTGTATGACCTTATGGTTTTGGACAAGTTAAGTTATGGGTGGAATCGGACCACAACTTCAAGAGTTATGGACCCTTGGATTAAAAATTTGCTACGTTTTAGCTTGTTTAACAGTATTATACCTTCATTGTTGGTTTTGATCTCAAAATCTACGTAAAAATGAGTTTATGAGATGGAAACTATATTACCTGGTCATTGATTATTGGCCTTTGTTCTCAGGTGAGCGATAAAGGGCCAATGTGGCCCTCTTGTTGCTTTAGTTTCTACATGCTTGATAGAACTCTGACAATATTTTTCGATGAGACTGTGTGTTATTTATATGATACCTTGTCCTTAACCTCAAATACTTAGGTCAAATATCATTTATGACAAGATGTTTTCGGAAAATTTGTTGGATGAATTCATTATTTCTGACATCTTGTACTAATATCCTCTACTTGTAGATGTGATATTAATTAACCATTCCTTGATTTTCAGCTTTTTCTTTGATGACAGACTATGGACTATAATGCCTGTTGCCTGGTACCTGGCTACTAAACTATGGATGTATACAACATGGGTGTTATATTTACATCCTTATATCCTTTACTCATCAGATGAGTCATCTATTTACATAATCTCTCTAGTTATTCGTAAGAAGCCTTGGTTTAAACCCATCAAACCAACAGGTGTTGATTTGTGTAACATTGAATAATTCTTCATTCTATACATTAATAACTTAGTTGATGTTAATTTATCATATTTATTTTTGGCTGTTTGGTCACTTTGTAATGCTGATTAAATATATGAGTATGCTGTAGAGTGAGATTGGTACATTCACTTGGAAGAAATGATAAATTCTTTGAATGTTGTTCTTTACCATAGTACTCTAGACATAAAGAATTTAAAATTATATATCACTGTATACATAATGATTTACATTGTATATATAATGATTTACATTGTATACATAAAGATTTACATTGTATACATAATGATTTACATTGTATACATAATGATTTACATTGTATACATAATGATTTACATTGTATACATAATGATTTACATTGTATGCATAATGATTTACATTGTATACATAATGATGTACATTGTATACATAATGATTTACACTGTATACATAATGATTTATATTGTATACATAATGATTTACATTGTATACATAATGATTTACACTGTATACATAATGATTTACATTGTATACATAATGATTTACATTGTATACATAATGATTTACATTGTATACATAATGATTTACATTGTATACATAATGATTTACACTGTATACATAATGATTTACATTGTATACATAATGATTTACATTGTATTTTGGAAATTTTTAAACATATGAACCTTAACTGTACTTACCTGTGGAAGCTACAAATCTACAAGAATTTTTATTTGCGTTAGTCACAGTTCTACTTACATTTAACTTCTACAAATCATGGAAGGCAGATCCTGGATTTATCAAAACTGATAGAACAGATAAAATCAAGGTAAATATTGGAAAAGTCTCATTTACAAAATCCATCTTAATAGTCCAGGTATTGTTTGAAAAATATTTTGTGTGCCTAAGAAATAATAACTGATAAAATAACAAGTTAATTCTGAAAATAAGTCCCATTTATGAAAGGAAATTTGTTAGTCAAGTTAATGTCAATATTTTGCATGTCTCATACTTTGAAAGATGAATGTATTAATGTTTAATCCTGACTTAATTTTTCTCAAAGGTGGGGTGCTAAATAGGAGTGGTGCATTTATTAAGGCTGAGATAGTTTAGAGACCTGTGTTTGGGTATATTTATAGTTATTTAGATAACAATCTTAATCCTTGTTTGAAAGTATGGTGTTAACATTAAATAGTGTCAGTTAGGATATTTTCAGCCATATTTTCTCAATATTGTGGGTAATTGATGCATCACACATTTTTTACGACTGATTTTAAAGGAGGTCTCACCGTCTGTCTGAAATTTAGATATTGATAGTTTAAATTTTGAGTTAAACATCATACAGCAAATCAAAATTGCTTTGTATTATATAGTTCAACATATACATACCTTTATCAATGACAGTCTATTGTCAGGGTTGACAATATTCCAGATATATCTGGAATTCCAGATTATCTGTCCTGAAAGAGCTATGATTTCTGAGTAAAATAAGTTATTTGAAGAAAATATCTCAAGAAATGGCAAAGTTATGGTCAATTTAACCTGCTCTGAAGGATTTTCTTTAATACAAACTGAGTTAATATAGAAACAATGTGGTTGAAGGCCTCTTGTTTGACAAAAATGGTTCATTGCTTATGATTTTCAGGATTTTTAATTTGGCTCTATTGACACCCCTGTATTATATTACTTGCATGTCAGTCATAATACGAGAAATAAAACCCAGGAGTACAATCATGTTATTACCCAGATTATCTATGTTGAAGATTCTGGTTTGATTTCCTGCACAAAAGATATTAGTGTTGAGTAATTGTAAAACTGCTGAAACTTTCAGGGTATTCTAGAGTTAGCTGAGTCACAATCCTTACAGCTGAGTCAGTTCTGTACAACCTGTTTGATCCGGCGACCACTGAGATCCAAACATTGTTCTATTTGTAACAAATGTGTAGCTAAGTTTGATCATCATTGTCCATGGGTGGAGAACTGTGTGGGTAAGTCATACATTGTTTATTTGATACCATGATAATCAATAATTATTCCCCTCTGAAGGGTTGGTCAAAATTTTAGCCTAATTTATCCAGTAAGACTTACAGTTAAACCTGTGTCAGCAGTCACCTCTGAATAAAGGTCACCCTGTATAAAGGACATTCTATTAAAAAACGTTATTGATTATTTAAAACAAAATGACCTCTGGATAAAGGCTACATTTTAACTTTCCCAAGGATGGCCTTTGTTCACAGGTTTGACTGTATCTTTTATTAGAGAAAGAAGTTTAGATTTGTATGATTAAAGTTTTTAAGCAATAATTTATAACCAGACTTTCTGAATGAAAAAAAATCTGCATCAGGTATATTGTTTGGAAAAAGTCTATAATTCATGTATAAGACAGGATTATATTTTGAGCTTGACATTTTGATTTTAACACATTTTAGCATTTATTACCTGTAACAGTAGGTACTGATAGATTGTGTACTTTTATTTAATATGGTTGATGTGCAATATTTAGTCAAGAGAAAATACTCCTAATTGACCTAAAGCAAGGCATTTTTTACAAATACAGTGAAAGATAAAGAAATAAAGTCTTAAGGCACCATTTTCTTTTCTTATTGGCTGGTAATTTTATGTAAAATTAAGTCTGTTGAAATTGAAATTTATTTTAACCACAAAATTACCATTATGAAGGTAACATTCAGAATTTGTTATGTTTCAGGTGCAAATACTCACAAGTACTTTGTTAGCTACTTGTTCTTTTTGTTCATGCTGATATGCTGGTGTATGTATGGAACAGTTTGTTGTAAGTATAATAATAATATTTTTTAAAATATTATGATAATAATTCTTCATTTAACAAAAGTAAATTGCATAGACACATATAAACACATATCATGTCATGATTTACAACATGGCCTTCAAACAACAAATGCAAAAAATGAAAATAAAACAATGCCGTCATCATAGATTATAGAATATTGACAAACACCTATTTATAAATTGTCTCAGTATTACTTAGGGAGGTATATATTTTGCGCTGGAGCCTGAGAAATTTCTGTTTAAATTCATCCAACATGGGTATAACCACCGGTAATGAACAGCATCTTTCAATCACTCTGTCCAGTCTGTTGAATTCACCCTTGCATGTGTAAAACATGTATATCATAGATTAACTCTCTTGATCACTTCTCAGTCTAGCACTCACTAAATTATCCTATCGGTACTATTTAATCCTTGAACAGGAGCGTTAATTTTACTCTCAGGAAGAAATCAATTGTTGGAAATAGATTTTTGTCAATAGAAAATAAATGATTGGATGCTGATCCAAGCTTGTTTAACTGAAGCAAAAATTGTTGTGATTAAACTGATGAGATAAATTTAGAGTCTTTGTCCAGTGGTTAGTGTGCTGGACTTGTAAGCTGGTGATCCGGGTTTGAAACCCAGTTGTGGTCGGTCATACCCTACTATGAATATATGACAAACCCTTTGTCGACTTCCTCCATATGTGTAGTACTAGTTAGAATACAGTCCAGGAAAACTGTCTGTTTGTAAAACTGAAACATTGGTAAAAAACGATGTTAAGCCACTGAAACAAAATAGAACTGATAAGATAGGTTCAGAACATTGGTTTTGGGACAGGGTAATGCGGGGGAGGGGATTCCCATATCAATGATAGACCTGAAATTATTCTTAATGTTTTGATTGAATTTCAGATTGGAAGGTTAATTGTAGTGAGATTAAGTTTTATAATGACGGTATTACTGGAAGTATCTGGAAGCTGATTACTCCATCACCCTGGGTCTTCTGGATTGGTCTCAATGCTTTCTTTCATTTTATTTGGGTCGGAGCTTTACTACTTAGTCAGCTTTACCAGGTAAGACTTTTTACATACTTCATTTATTATTAGGCATGAGAAATCACTTGTTTCTGATTACATGCTCAATAGAAATTGGGTCGGTAGAAGGGGAATTTTTTACTATTCTTGAATGTATGCGGAAAAGTCAAAAGTGTGACATTGGATTTACTGTTCTTTGGGCCTTATAAAAAGTCTAGGATAGGAAGGAAAAATTGGGGTAGGTCAGGTAACCAGAAACAAACTATATTTTTACGTCTTTATTACTATTTACAATTATTCAACATAGGGGGAGCAAAATGTGATTCTTTTATGTAACCTGTTGGCATAGAATGGTTAGAGTATATTGTTAAACCAAGGTCCTTATATTGTTAAATCAAGGTCCTGCCATACATTATGGAAAGTGTTGATTATTTCATGAAATTGGCTGCTAAAATAAAAGGTACCTTACTTGTACCTTATCTGCAAATTCATTTGATTTGTATGTTATTAGTTATTCATTGTTTTAACAGTTATGACTTTATATGAATTGATGAAGTTATTTTTGTTACACAGATACCTGTAGTATTCATGTGATGTAAACTTATTAATACTTTTTTCATTTTTGCCGTATAGATTATGTGGTTGGGTATGACTACGAATGAACGCTTGAACCAGGCTCGTTACTTTTATCTGGATGCATTAAGTAAGAGGCGTCGAGCAGAAGGAGGGGCACCAGCTAAACAGGAAAATCATGGCCACTCCCATGGTGTTGGGGACAAGACCTGCCATAATGATCACACTAAAAAGAAATATGATAATCCATTCCAGTATGTTCTGAGATTTTCTCTCTTAATTAGTGTAATGTTGGCTACATTTTTATAAACATTATTTGAAAAATGGGTCGTATTATGGAAACACCCATGGCAGGCGGGCGTTCGGGCTTGCAAGCGGGCAGTGTCTGCTCTCTAATTCAAGAGTTTAATTTGGATCCTCACCAAACTTAATGGAAATGTTAATGGCCATGAGATCTCTGTCAAGATTGATAACCAGCCCAATCGGCCCAGAAACTTCTGAGTTATGCCCCTTGATGCTTTGAAAAATGAATTGAAGGGGTTATTTTGTGACCTGGCACTCATTGTTCAGCTGTGAAATCAATAAACAATACGATGTTTGTAAAAGTCTACTAGACATTAATGGAACTAGGATGTAAAATACTTACTTGCAGACAATTTCCAAGTTTTTTGAGTTTTCATACTTTCTTTGTTGTTAGACTGTCAATAAAAATCTTAGTGATTTTAATATTTTTCTGTTAATACACTGGTTCTATGAAGATCTTCCATGTATCCATTGTTCATTATTCCTTGCACTCATTAGCGTATCTGTTTGTTTTATAGAATAATCAATTTTGTTTAATATCAACTAGAATTTGAACTTTTGATAGGTAATAATTTTATGATAATAATGTATTTTCTGTTAAGTATCTTAACAAGGTAATTTTTAGACAGTATTAATCACATAGGGTCTCATACTCTTCTCTATGTGTTAGTTGTCGCCGCCAACAAATTAATGATGGCTAAAAGCATTGTATTGCTTATATGCCTAATAAATTGAAATGAAATTAGGCCGCAATTCATGTAACAATATTATTTGACCAAATTATTTGTACATTTATGCTATATTTAATACTAATTATTATTTTCTAAACTTTCTTTTCAGTCGCGGTGTCTGCAAGAATCTAATTGATGTATTACAGTGTAAATGTTTTGGATTATTCCGTCCCAGCTCACATGACTGGTACAACATGTTTGATCTCCCTGGAAAAGAAAGTTCCAATCCGAGAATGACATTGAATGTTCCACGAGAAAATTACCAGTTTGTGTAGTATATATATTCATATTCTGCTGAACTCTTTAGAGTACCGTAGTATATCACAAATACCTTCTTATGAACAAATCCATTCTTAATTATTGAACCTATTTGTTTTGATTGTGTGAACATTTATCTGAAGCAAGGATTACTTTCATCTTTTTTCAATTTTTATGTGTTAATGAATGTTGTTACAGTACCATTTTAGTGTATGACTACATAACTGTATGAGTTATTGCCCTTTGTTAGTTTTCAGTATTTATTTAACATTATTTCCATTATTTATATCTAAACATAATCAAGTGTTTTTAGGCCTAGTGTCCAGGATAATTATCAATGACCCTACATTGCTATGTGCCATGTTTGTAAGCTCAACTTGAAGTAAGTTTGTCTGCTGAATTGTCCCCCTTTTTACAATTGGAACAGTCAATTTGACATAAACAATTATGAGACATTTTTCTTTCCTGTCCTGTTTTTGTAAGGCTTAAAGCAAGAAAGTATGTTGTCATTATTATGTAGTTAACTGTCTACAGTGCACATATTGGCTGTATCAAAATATTCACTCATTGAATTATAACCTTTGACCTTCTCCGTCCTAGACAGATATCTCTATCACCATCACATACAGCATTTGATCAATAAATACTTATTGTACACATTCAGGGGCAATGTTAATGTATATGAAGAGTAGGACAACTTAATATTACAGTTAATCCATTCCCATGTGACATAGCTTATTTTGTCAGTAGAGTATTACATGTGTTTATTTAGAATCATTGTTTAAAACAATTATTTATAGTTGTAGATTATACATAGTGTAGAAATGTTAAAATTTGTTTTAATCCATGTCATGTGTACATTATATCATGATACAATGTTCTTTCTCTCTGTGCACTTACTATTTCATGTTATATTTGTATTTTTATATTCTATATGGTTATATTCTGTGATTATGTATAGAAGATTCAATATTAATATTTGTGTGTGTTTTTTTTTATAGATATATCATGCTATTAAATAAAGAACCATAACATACCATATATAAATTATATCATACTTCACAATGTGTTTCCTTTTACCACTGTGACAGTATTGATATGAGAAAAGTGACCTCCATATTTCAGTATCAGGGTACTTCAGAATAGTTAATTTTTGTTATCCATGATAATTGTAGATCAATTAGTTTGGTGCGCTTTGCTAAATTCAATTTATAAAGCGTAACCCGCTTCCGTGGTCGAGTGGTTAAGGTTGCCGACTTAAAATCACTGTAACCTTTCACTGATAGGTTTGAGCCCCGCTACCGACCATGTCTCTTTATGTGAGAAAGTAGGCAGTTGCTTACGGAGGGTGTGAGTCTAGTACTGGTTCTTCCCAGGAACGATGCTTAGGTGAACTATCTTCCTCATATGACTGTTGAAAAGGGGCGTAAAACTCGATATAAAGAAACAAAACAATCTATAAAGAAAGTTTTTGGGAGTGGTTCTTAATCACTACATACAACTTCTTCATACTATTTTGCTTACTACAATTATTGCATGTGAGTTTCTGAAGTTCTCTGGATGGAAGTTCTAGTATTACAAACAAGAATTAGATAGTGTGATTATGACACAGATATACATAACTTTTGATTTTTACATTAAAAACATGAAATATCTTCCAAGTGTTGGTCTATATATACAGTGCAACATCTCGGAAGCAACCCTCTGGGAGTAGCAAAATGTTGTTGTTGAATGTTGCTCTAGAGAGGTTAAAGAGTTAAATCTTGCTGTAGAAAAAATCAAGCTGTTGTTGAAGGGAGGTTGTTGCTCTCGAGAGGGCTCCTCTGAAGAGGTTGTACAGTACATGAATTATATTTGATTTTTATTTATATTCAAAAATATAATTATTTGTAATATACATGTACAAAAATGTACTTTGATATAACAATCAATTCAGTACACAAAACCTTAGGCTTAAAATCAAAACTAATCTTGACAAGCATAATATTTATTTATTACTTTATAGACAATTATGATAATACACATTCTTATAAATCTTTTAAAAATGAAATGTAGATAACATCAACTGTGTAGCTGCCATATTCAAGACTTGTTTTATGGCAAACAAACACATTTTCAAGGATGACTTATCCAAATACTTGAAAAGAAACTGACGAGCAAATGAAATTTTCTAAAACAAAACACAGATCATAAAAACATTCACAATCGAACTTAGTGAAAAGATGATGTCTTAAAATGATGAAATAATGTAAATAATATTCACCAAGTCAGGCATAAAAATAATGTTTGTTTCTTGTCATCCAACCTACCCTTTTCAATATAAATAATAAAAGGCCATTAGGATGTATATTTTCCTGTGGGATGTTTCAAAATGTATGGCATGATGACTTTATATTTCTGTTTGAATAATGTTGAATAATTTAAAATCTTTATCTTATACATCAGTTTTCAAATAGTGGATTTACTTAAATATTTATAGATATTTTATGATCACCTCCGTGGAATACTGAGTATATAACATCCCTAGTGACCAAGCTTTTCCCACTAATTGACACCTTTTGAAGCATCCTCATTATTTACATTATTAATTGTTTGAAATTGTGATAATATGGTGAAGATTGGGGATGCCATCAGTTTATTTCTATGGATACTGTCAACATTACATGCTTGAGTTACGAAAAAATGTCATACTTATATCTGGTACTAAAGATACTGTATATTCGATATACCATCAGAGAGCGTTCACAAATAGTGTTTGTACTGGCTGTTTGCTTTTCGGAATCATTTATTTGAAGAACACTTGGTGTCATTATAGATTCAAGGACTATATGTGTGCCGATTAATTGCATGTGGGAAATTTGATCTTTTATACTGAAGATAAAACTTATACTACTCATACTATGTCATGCAATCATAATATGTTAGCTTTTTAAAAAAACAAAAAAACAATGCAAGAATTTTGAAAAAGCAGGACAAAATGATATCATGATTATGAAAACTTGTATTGTGCTAATAAGTTTTCTTGTAAAACACTTTATTAGCTGATTTTTTTATGGAAATAGTGTTTATACAATAAATTTCTGTGCATTTGAATTTTGATCAGTTTAAAATCAAATTTTATTATTAGAATTGTGAAATATCTTAATGATATTTTTATGCTAATTTGGTAGGACTTAATTGGGGGCATACTTTTCAGTAATCTTTAAAAGAAATATAAGCCCTTCTAGACTAATGTTTAAATAATTTTAATCATGTAGTATTTGTATTTGTTACTTAAAATGCACTAGGTGAATGATCTTTAAACATATTAATTTTTTAATAAGCTTTTGCTTTTCTAATATTGTTTAAACATTTATTTATTAATCCTATTATATAAACTTTATTGCATTAGTTGGTAACAAAAATGTGTTTTTTATCTAAGCTCTATACATACGGCTTATTTGTTTTCGTGTAATACATTGCGATTACTTTGAAAGACGTAAGTTGTAAATTTACTTGTCAATGAATGCTGATTAGGCTTTAAACAATATTATTTGTTTCTGGTTGTATTCTCAATAATAATAGGGTAGGTAGGCCAGGCTTTTATTTTTATTTGCTCTTGAAAAGCGTGTGGAAATGTTGCAGGGATAAATTAGGGTAGGTCAGGTAACAAGAAACAAATATTTTTTATGCCTCAGTGAGAATGCATTAAGTCACCATCTATGGTTATAGATCTTGTAATCAAACAGTGCAGCTATAGAAGCTTACTTACCTGGGAAATTATTGGCCTCAGTGTTAATGGTGCTTTAATCATCAGGGTTATTTTTTCAAAGCGTGGACAATTTAGTTTGTTTTCTGCTTACCTTATGGACCTTCATTTTTTACTGCAAACATTAGACTTTTTTTCTGTCTCTGTCAATTTTTATTATTTTGGAATTTTTTATTCTATGATTATCACAAAAAATAATTAAAAATATTTCAATGATTTTAATTATTACAATGAAACTAACTGGAAAAAAGGAATTTTCTGTTTATTTTACCAAAAGTTTAAGTTGGGTATTTAAGTTCACATATTTATTACCAGTTTTACTATTAATGAACACTTTTAAGTTAATTCTCTGTGATAAATGATGTGACATGGGAGATATTGCCTGCCTTTGGTTCAATAGTCTACAGTTTGATATATTTACTTGTGGATCCTGTTATCATTAAGTATAGCTTTACTTCAAGCCTCGCTTGTCAATAAAGTCATTAATGTTCTCTACAACTTGACTGACTGAATACCATATCTTTGCTGAAAGCTTACTGCAGTTTTCTATTGTGAACCAAACTTAATTAATCCCTTCATTGTAACCATGCTGCTTTTTTCCAAGAGTGCTTATCAAGCCTGTTTGATTTTTACTGGCATTAGAAAGCTGCTGTGTTGTATACATCAAAATGAAATAGTCAGTGTAACAACATCTGATCATTGAGTGTTGCTATGTATAAATGTGACACCAGTTCTATTTCTACGCCATGGATTATGTATAAATATTGTAGCACAACTTTGGTCATCTCATATTTGTGAATTAAAAATGAGACTGTTAATGTATAGGTATTGACACACCTTCTGTAATTATTATTGTAAAATAAGCATTGTGAGCTAGAGAGAATTACATAACAAGTGTTAGACATGGATGTAACTTTATATTAAAGTTTGTTCTATGACTAAATATGATATATAGTGTGTTTCTGGGTTTGTTTGTTTGTACAGCAAACAATGTGAGATATAAGTTATATCAAGTCATAATGTTGAATATGGAAATCTTGCTCACCATAAATATATCAGTAAAATTTGTTGAATAGGTTTGAAGTACTGTTTGATCGCTCTTTAAGGCTGTAATGTTTTATGCAAATGAGAAATAGGATTCATTATTGACACATATCACGCTGTTATTTTGATGAGCTTATCATGAAGTATATAAGTGATTTGTTAGGGAATTTTGCAATTTTTTTGCTGGTTTAGCAAAGTTCATTATTTTTAGTTTTGCTTTTTTGATCTTCTTGCATTGTGAAGTAAAATCATGGTACTCAGCATTTCTGCATGTGTGAACATTTGTGTTGAAGTAGTTTTTATTGAACACAGGACTATACTTTAGAGACATTTTCCCAAAAATGATTTTGTAGTTATCTGTAAAGATACAATGGAAACTTATGAGATATATAAAACTGACTTTGGTGTAAAGCATGTTCGATTTAAGATTCCAAAAACTTTTAAAAAACCTGATGAGAGATTGGACGATAAAGATATTGTTGACTTGATTATAGAACCTCCGTCAGATTCTGATGAAAAGAAACATGAAAACAAAGGAGACACAGACATACCTCATTTGAACAATGAATCAAACACAGACTTAGTTACCGAAAATAAAGAAGACTTTAATTCAGACATTTCTGATGGCACTAAGTCTAATAGCATTTCTGATAATGCGAGTGTTGATTTTAAATCTCATTCTAATGGTTTAAGTAAAAATACACCCGCCTCATTCAATAGACCAAAGACAGCTTACGGCAGACGAGGAGCTTCTTTCGGTCGACCTGCTACCGGTATCAGGCGTAGCTCTAAACCACAGAAAGCAGTCACCCCGTACAAACCCAGGAATATATCTGCATATTCTAAGTATAGAAATGGTATTGGTTGTTATATGCTGAAAATATTTGTAGTTTATTTTTGTAGTACATGTATATTGTAACATGATTTTTTATATTTTATGACATCTTTGTATAATGTACCAGTCTGATTTATAAATGTCATATTTCAGACAACAATGGTAAAGTGAAATCTTGTAAATATACCTCTTAAAAAGTACTCTACACAGCCAGGCTTGGCTAAAGTTACCAATAATTTCTTCTCGTGATGTTGCTAGGGAAGAATCCTTACTTGGATGATTATAAAAACAGAAACATCATAAACTACAAAATAAGCTGTACTAAGGCCATCTTTATAAAAAATGTTGGTTTTCAGTTAAGCGACCTGGACTTTTAACAGTAGATAGACAAGCAGGCAATTTTCTGTTAAACGTGACATATCCTTGACCTGTAATGAAAAGGTGAAATTGGGGACTAAATCAATAAAAAAATATTTGGTGAGGTAATTTTTTAATTTGTCAGTCATGTAACTGAAAACTAACATTTTTTTAAGCTTGACCTAATGTAATTGTCTTAAACAGCTCCCCCCCCCCCCCCCGTCTGTTTTATTTTAGAACAAGAAAGACTGACCAAAAATGCTTTAATCCTTCAAATTACAGTACAAACCTCTCCAGAGTGGCCCTCTCTTGAGCAACAACCTCCCTGCAGCAACAACATGATTTTTTGCCACTGCAAGATTTAACTATTAATTTAACCTCTCTAGAGCGCCAACCTCTCAAAAACAACATATTTCTGCTACTCCCAAAGGGTGTTACTTTGGAGAGATTGCACTGTACATCCAATAATTGTCCAAAAACATTCAAGCAATAACTTGACAAATTAAAAAAGGCAGTTAAATGAAATGTACCTGATAATGATCAAGGAAATATAGTCTATTGTAGTTATTTTGCCTCTATGTATTGTTCACCTCATCAAATGATGATATACTGTGGAATCATTATTTTTCGTTGGGGATTTAATTCATCCACAGAATCAAATCCCCACAAATTTAAATGCAGAGATAAGGTACTTTTTCAAAAATCAAAATTAACAAATTTACGTCCCCACGAAATAGCCATTTTAGTATAAAAACATGAAAATTGAGCCCAACTAAATAAATGAAAATACAGTATTTTATAACATAGTAATATACGGTACTGTTTAGCTTCAGTAAATATGTTTTTAGTTTGTATGATACAATTTATGGATACTTAAAGGAAAAAAATGATTTTTAGTAAACAGTTAAATACTGGGACTACTTTTGTTTTGTTAACTACTTGGGTTTTGTGGCATTCAGATTTTATCAGTTATGTATTTGTACATTATATCAAGGTTTTAAATGATATATGATACCAGAGCTTATTGAATTCAATCTTTATTATTCATGAGTTCCGTACATAAACTTAAAATTATATAATACAAGCACTTTATCTGAATGTACTGTTTGGAAAAAATACAAATCAATTTTAGTATTAAAGTATTGATACTTTGCTTTAACATTGTTGTAGGAAATACGACCTTCAGACACAATAAATTCATGAATTGAGATCAATAACTTTTTTATTGTTATTTGAAATTGTCCTCTGATGTCTGTTTAAGATCATTTGAAATAGTTTTTGTCTATGGTTTTCATAGCTGTCAAATTGCTTGGTGTGCATGAATTTTGATGTAGACCAAAGTAAAACTACCCTTCCTGCATCCGTCATGCAAATGTTAAACTAGTTCCCATTCCAACTTGTTACATTACAAGTCTTTATAAGTTCAGTTTCCATGCATGAATTCTTTCAGTACTTTTATTATTTTTAGTGCAAATTTCTAATTTGATGCTGGAAATTTGAATATGTACATTAAATTGTTAGTACAGCTTTTTATCTCAGTTAAAAATGCTTCACTAATTTCTATTTCATCTTTGTGTGTAACTTATTATGCTGCTATAGTAGTATTCAGGTAAACTGGATTTTCATCGAATTTTGAAGTCATACATGTGCCAACATGATATGTGCGCTGACAAAAAACATGATTAATATTTACTAGATTATGGTACAGTTGTAATCAATCGGATTTAGCCATGCAATTTCCTATGAGAGTCAATGAGATATGTTTCATGTGCGTGGAGTTGTCATTTTGTGGCATGCTTGAATAGTTGAACTGTGATGTTAGGAACGAAATTCTCTGTGTGTGACAATATTGTGCTATAGTAACAAAACAAATATGTCCAACATTTATCTGAATGTAACACTTGATTTATTTTGTCAATATCAAACCTTCAGGGGTATCAAATAAGTAATGACAATAACATGTTAATCTAAAATGTATGAACATACCAATAGTAAGGTACTAAAATATAAAATTGCTTTTTACAGAAGGACAGAAAAGTAATTTTTAATCAAACTTACTGTAATTTGCCACATAATAGTAAAGAACTTTAATTTCGTCTTCTATTACCACACAATATATTGGTAAATCAAAACTGCCTTAAACCAATATGTAGAAGTTTGAAAGTATCGAATGAAACCTAATAATTTTAAAGAAAAATGCTTTTGAAATTAAACCATAAGTATCTTTATATTTCTATAAAACTTGTTGTTTTAATTCTATGCCAAATGAAATATATGTACATGCAGTTGTTTTTTACACAGACCTTCCCACTGATTAGTTCACAACACTATGGGGACTGCCCTCATAGTTTGTGCTTGATTCCCTTTTAAAAGAACTACATGCTAAGATAACCATTGCCGGTCCAGCTAGCTCAGTGGTTAGAGCGTTTGTCTGATGATCGAGAGTTTGTGAGTTCGAACCCCGGGCGAAGCTTACAATGTCCGTGACTAATTTTTCTGAAGATATTACATCCTATGTTAAATTGTCCTTCACCTCTAAATTATGTGGGGTAGCTTGGCAGAAGCTTATGGATAGAATGTGGTTAGTATTGAATGATGTCCAGGAAAGCTGGTTTAAGGATAACTGCCCGCAACGATATGACTCAAATAATGTTGAAAATGGCGTTAAACCTGATGAAACAAACAAACAATAAGATAACCATTGAAAACAGTTTTTCTGCTATTTCAGGAAACAACATGTCATCTGTCCATTGGGCAGAGAGTAGGCAGGGAAGGAAAATTGTCACTACTACACAACAAGTGAACTTGAAGAGTCAGACTCATGGAGGACCGGGTGGACTCGTCAGTTATGAAGATCTGTTAATTGCTCAATATTTGGATGAACTCAGAAACTCAAAGAAAACTAAACCAGTACCAGTAGAGGAAGAGTATGTTTATACAATCTCGATGTTTTAAACCTTTTTTATATTTGACTTAGTCTGGAGTTCCTTCCCCTTACACTATGTTATCGGGTCAGGCAAAGCGCAATAATGGCGGCGCCCTCTGTACATTCAAAAGTATGGGTATTTTCTTATATCAAGTGAACAAGTGCTTGTGATGGTTGGTAATGAATCATATTTATATAATATATATCATAGATATCCGTTTTTAGATGATCACAAAAGATTTTTTGGAAACTTCTAATACTCACGCCTGAAATTATAGCTACTTCATGAAAGTATATATTATCTACAAATAAGAATGATCATTAAAATTTCTCACCGCTGTTGCAATAATAGTACATAAACAATTAAAATTAGGCATAATTGCCAGTCAAAATAAGAATATTCCGTTGCCTGTGCATTACCACTGAAGACCGCCATTATTGAGCTTTGCCTGACGTAATTGTAGAGCACGTCCGGGAACCAGACTATATTTGACTGTGCTGTATAAAAACTTGTGATAGCAAACACCTCCAAATAAAGGCCACCCTCTGAATAAAGGCCACCCTATAAATAAAGGCCATTATTTAAAAAACAACAGTCAGTTATTATTAAGAACCAATTAATGACCTCCAAATAAAGGCCACCTGCCTATAAAGGTCTATAATGTTATTCCCAAGGATGGCCTTTTTCACAGGTTTGACTGTTTTATGACTAATACTATGGTAAAAAGTATACTAAAACAACTTTATCATTTAGCTCCAATATGTTCACTGTATTTATGTAATATAATGTCTTTCTGTCTTTCAACTTGCACAAGATAACTGTATAAAGAACTTGCCATTATTTCTGGTATTATAAAAGTGGTGTAACTAGGGAGCTATTATTTGCATCCTACTTTAGTTTTGATTGTACCTAATGATGGACATTTTCTGTATTTTCCAGACCTTCACGTCCATCACCTTACACACAGAAACTTTCACACTCAGACTATACATATAAATATCGTACAAGTGCCAAGCGCACTGTTTCTGCTACAAATGCTGTCTATGGTACGGCTGGGAAACCTAAAATCGATGCTAAATTCATTGCTGACCCTAGTCTGTGGGATCCTGCGACCCCTAGACAAAACAACGATGAAGGACCTGAGATGTATCAGGTGATCGTAACTGAGAAAAGTTTGAAATCTCGATCTCGTCCTGCAAGTGCTCCAGTAAAACGCAACAAGTAAGTATATACCAGTTTACACAGTAAGATATAGGGCTTTTTGGTTAATTCGGTATTTTGTGGTACAATGCTTGTATTGGTTGTAACAGCGCTTTTAATTTTACAAAAATTCTTGAAAATAAACATCTGAACTTACCCGGTACATAAAATCTTTCCAAAAAAGAATTTTTACATCGCAGGTAGTAAATTGTGATAAATAAATTTTATCTTTTAGGTTGAATCGTCCTACAAGTGCTGCTTCTACCTTATCATATTACGGTCGTAATAGACCATGGTCATCAAAATCTTCTTATTATGGAGGTAAATATTTATAGTACAACCATACTTTATTCTCAAAAGAAAAAAAAATCTCTTATTTCGCCTTGTTTCTTATTTTATTTACCTGAGTGTTTAAATGCACAAAATATAGATAATTCTTATCTGAATGTAACATTACTGAATCACATTGTCTTTTATGTATATAATTCATAAGCTTATTAGCATACTCAGTAGGCTTACCGTATATACAACTTCAAACTTACCCAGAAATAATATATATCAATGATTGTGATAAAATAAACACAATTAAGTCTTAGAATTGAATGTAATGCCAAAAAACTATATTTGTCACTCTACATTGTCTTGTTGTAAAGGTGCAAGATAAGCACTATTTTCTCAGTTACCTTTCTTGTGTTTTTTGTCATACTATATCTTATTGTGTGTTGCAATGTTTACAGGTCGTAAGATCAAATCCCAGTACAAGAAGCAGCCTCATACTACACGTGTGACTGCATTCCGTAATGGGTCCCGGGAACCATTTGTGAGACTGGCTGCACCAAGCATCAAAATGGTGAGTACCAGTACATTACATAATGTATATACTACTGTTTCCCGGCCTCTACTCTGCAAGTTTCTCATGTTTATTACGTTCATAGGGTGATATTTTGTAAGATAAGTTATTTCCTTAACTAACATTCATACACTGGACCATTGAGTTATGGTTTCAAATTTGATTAAGTATGGATGTGTCTGACTCATATATCATCATTTTGAAATATTTTTGGTGTTGAATAAACATGTCTTTTTATGGGAAAAATAATTTTACACATTTACTGGCATGTGCACTGTCTGATTTTTATACAGTTCTCTTTTGTAGTTATATAGGATACTGAATGGTTAAAGGTGGTCTGAGTAGAACTTCCATGTATATATTGTTTATTGTCTAATATCATTCTATATGTTTTATTTCAGTTACTGGAGTTTTGTACTGATAAGTTAAGTTTACCATTTGCTGCCCGGCGTATATTTCTGGAGGATGGTATTGAAGTGTTTGATGAGAAAGATATTCCTATAGATGGTGAAGTGTACATTTCCACTGGAGAAAATTATAAAGATCCCTATGCTTTGACTAAACGTAAGATTTTTACCACTCTGTACAGCCATGGAAAATGAATATTTTGATTCTCATGCAAATGTTTTTAAAATGGCAGTTATAGCGATTTTTATATTTGCAATGATTGTCTTGAATCAGAACTACCAAAAGGTTGAACTTGTGAAAGAATGTCCGGCCAAACTATTATGCACTTATTAATGTCTTATCAATGGGCGGCGGGGATAGACAGGCAGTTAGACAGCAAGACTTGTCCAATGTACGGGAATTTGAGAAACACCGTCGTCACATGTAGCGAGAAATAGACTTGGCCCGTATTTTATGGTCCCGTTGACGGGAATTAGACAGTCGTCATTTTTTAGTTGTGTTTATCTTTAAGCACCGTTAATGAAAAAATACCATAGGGATATTTGGCATCAAAACAACCACAATTTGACAGCCAAATTCTATAAATGACTTATTCCCCTATATAATTCACCCCCTCACTCCTCTTGGGGAAAACAATGATAAATGCATTGAAGACATGTGCATGACATGTACATGGGTGAAAAAGAATTGCATTGATTTTTAAAGATATGTGAAAAAATAACCATTTAGAATTACATATTTATAACGCTTTTTTGTTTGGCTTCAAGTTATTTTAGACAAGTTCTATATTGTGACTGTTAATTTTGTTACAGGGAACATAATTCTTAGTAATGGAGCCAAGTGGACATTGACTGGAGTCATGCTTCCAGAGGAAGGCAAGAAGAAAATGTCCAAACCAAAATTATCCAAGAGAATGAAGTGAGTGAAATATTTGTGCCTCTTGTTTTAAACGATACTTAAATCATTGCATATGTACAAGAACTGGTAACTTACTTCCATGAATACATATAGTCTGCCTGTCTGATTGGCTCAGCATGTAGAGGACTGTTTACAAAAGTTATATGTTTTTGTGACAGTAAGACTGGAGGTACTTTATAGGGGGGGTCATTTGTCTCAGATTTCGGACTCACACTTTATTTGATGGTGGTGGGTGGGTGATTATTCATTTGCTTATGGTGCTCTTAGGAACTTTTAAGTACTGGTTGGTACCCCCAGGAAAGGTAGATACTGGTTGGTACCCCAGGAAAGGTAGATACTGGTTGGTACCCCAGGAAAGGTAGATACTGGTTGGTACCCCAGGAAAGGTAGATACTGGTTGGTACCCCAGGAAAGGTAGATACTGGTTGGTACCCCAGGAAAGGTAAGTATGGTTTGGTACTTCAGGAACGGTTAGCACTAGTTGGTACCTTAGAAAAGGTAAGTGCTGGTTTGTAGTCAAGGAGCATTGGTTTTGTTGACTGATCCATGTTCATAAAAGTAAGAAACTGATCAAAGAAATTGCACTACTAAAGTTAGGGAAAATCCAAAACAGAAATGAAAACATTTGATATGAGGAAATCCTCTGTCAATACTTGTGCTCCTCGTCCACTTTGAAAACTCTTTTCTTGCATGTGTTAAAGTCATATTGATTTCTGGTAAATTTAACCATTTGGTTTGTGCATTCATCATATAGTTAATGTTGTATGTTTTACATATACTATAGACATGATGTAGATTTAGTGATAAAAATTAATCAAATGATAATTTTCAATGTTTAAAGATGTATTGTCAGTTTATAGTACTGATTTAATTATAACTTCAGGAAATTGGCTGAACAGAAGCGTGTTAGAATCATTGCGTATAGAAATGGAAAGTGTACTGAACCAGTTGAGATTGTGGCTGATCTGAGCAAACTTGACGAGGTAATGTGATGATGATGTTTTTGATAAATTAATGTTTGATAATAAATCATGATTCTGCATCAAGCAAGATAATATGTATTCAAATTTTGTGCATACAATAATTATATTACATTCAATTATTATAATTATAATTGTTTAATGTATCATCTTATTCATTATGAGAAGATAAATTATAATGACCTTTTTATTGTTCTAGTTAAATCATAAATGCAAATGTATTATGAAGACCAGCTTTATAGTTCAACATAAACATATACAAAACTGTATGTGCTTTCTGTGACAATTAATGTTATTGAGGATTTTTTTATAATAAGTCTCATTAATTAAGTGTTTAGATGATAAATGTTCATGAAATGAATTATTGAATGTCAGAGATTAAAAGCTTTTTTTCTATTTGTTGACATGACTTTACTTCATGTTAGGCTTTGTCATTCTACAATATTTCATGTAATATATGTCCATAAGTCAAGCCTAATGTTTATTTTTATTAGTTTTTGACTGCGTGTACTGCCAAGTTGGACCTTAGAAGTCATGCCAGGATAATCTATGATTGGGAAGGCAATGAGATTACATCATTAGCTGAAAGTATGTGTATTGTAACTTTCACATGAAGAAAAATACAATTAATATCTAAGCAATATTTTAGTAATAGTAATTGTGTATAGATACATTGTATGTTTACCATGATGGTATTATTTGAACTATATGCTCTGTACATAGCAAGTTCTATGACTCATCTTCTTCATGTTACTAATCAGTATTCATGGTGTACATTTTCTGAACATGGTAAATGAGGACTGTTCTTGTAAAACTTTTCTTTATTGTACTGTTCTGTTGGGTTCTATAAAATCTAATACTTTATGAGACTCAATAGATAATTACAAGTTGTGTGAAAAATAATTATTGATAAAATAATATATTGATGTTGCAAAGTAATATTTGTTACCTTAATGCTTTATACCTATTTTATTACAGCCCCTATTCTTGATGAATGTCTGCAATCTGGGGGTACATATGTTCTGGGCCCTGTTTGGGTCTCCACTGGTGAAGGGTTCAGCCCCTCAGGAACTAGGGACTTTCTCATCACTATAAAAATAGTCATAAAAACACGTATCAAGGAAGCCAAGGTCTTCAGAAGGGAGGTAAACATTGTCAACTGTCTTATGTACGTTTTATATACTATGAGGATGTCACTTTTGTTTAAATCTTCAGTGACAATAATTTGATAGAAATGCTCATAAACTTTACATTTGTTGTCATTTAACAGCCCCCGTTAGCACAAATACTGATGCTGTTGCTTTCAAAATGATGTTCTAGATCAATTTCTTAGAAAAAGGTATTACTATATTCAAGGCTACATGTACAATATGATATACAGTTAATCCTGTGAATAAAGGCCATCCTTGGGAAAGGCAAAATCTGGCCTTTATTGACAGATGACCTTTATTTGGAGGTCATTTGTATTAAATAATTAATGACAGTTTTTAAAAGAATAGTCTATTGCACAGGATGGCCTTTATTTTTGATTGGCCGCAAACACTGGATTGACTGTGTACGAGTTACACTCTGTAAAATATGACTAAAATCCTTGTTATTTTTAATACACACATATTGTATATGAGTAATTAAAATGTCTATTTTTGTTTATCAAAATGTTTTGTTTACAAATATTTAGCTGACATTCATGAAGGATGGTGAGGAAGATAAAATCAGAGTAGCTGTAAAAATAATGTCCATGTCGAAAGATGAAGTGGAAGAAGCCATCGTTTATGTAAGTTTTTCTTGTTCACTTTATGACAGACTCTATTGTAATAGTCTCACATACCAAAGAGTAGAGCCTGCTGCAACTACATGTACCTATATTTAAACATTGTGTCATTTTGAGATTTTGTGAACAAGGACATATTCCTTGACGATTATATCCATGTCAAATAGTTCATCATACTTCATTAATTTTTTATGAACTATGCAAGAAAAGTTCAAGAAAAGTTCAAGAAAAGTTCAAGGAAATTTTGTTTTCAAAAATTCCATATGTAGGGGTATCCCCCACAACTTCAATGGCACTTCTTAGATAAATGTTTCAAATAGAAGGTCAATTTGTGGTACAAATCTCTTATTTGATCTATTTTTGTTAATTTGATGGACGAAGTTTATGCAAATAGAATGTGTATTACAGACTGACAAAGACATTGATCAGTTAAGTGAGACGTTGTGTAGCATTGATGATAAGATCAATAATCTACAAGATATGGTGGCTACAGAAGAAGTAGAAGGATCAAATTACAAGATGAGACACATTAAAACATTACCTAATGATCGTTCATACAAAATGCTGGGAGCACCTGGGCTTAAACTAAAGGTAAGGTTTAGATAAAAAGAAAACCCTGTATACCTGAATCCTGCACCATTTTTGGTAAAAGCATGTTTTACGTTTTAGTTAGGCTGAAAATAATAATAAGTTTGTTTGGAGTGCTCCGACCCAGAATTTTATCACTTGGTAGGTAGGTAGGGATTTTTTTACCATATAACAATAGTAAAAAAAATGCCCCCCACCCAAAAAAACAACAACAACATTTATTTATCAGTAGGTAGGAGCACTCCAAACAAACTTATTTTATTTTCAGCCTTTAAGGTAATAGAATATGTTACAATTTAATGATGAATATGATATTTCTTCTAATTGGCAAAAATTTACTTAGTTTTCTCTCTTTCTGATATTCAAAACTATACAAGCATTAAAGTTTTGTTTCACCAGTTAACACTGATTTGTACAGGAATGTTTTTATATCCTGTGACATTTTTACTATTTTTCATTCTTATACCAATAGACCATCAAGAACTGTAGTATTGTGCTCTGCAGAATGGTTTAAAAGATAGCATTACAGCATTATATTCAGTCAAACTTGAGAGAAAAGGCCACTCTTGGGAAACACATAATATGGCCTTTATTCAAAGGTCATTTTGTTTTAAATAATCAATGACAGTTTTTAAAAGAATGGCCTTTATTCACAGGATGGCCTTTATTCACAGGATGGCCTTTATTCACAGAATGGCCTTTATTCACAGGATGGCCTTTATTCACAGGATGGCCTTTATTCACAGAATGGCCTTTATTCACAGGATGGCCTTTATTCACAGGATGGCCTTTATTCTGAGAAGGCCACTAACCCAGGTTTGACTGTGTATATATGCACACATCCATATGTTTGTAAACCTTAATAAAACTTTCAAAATGCAATTTGTTTTTATTGAAGATTAATTATGTAATATCAATTTGGTTTCAGGTTCATGAAAATGGCATAATTAATGCTCCAAGAGCATTCCACTTCAACTTACGCAAGGCTACTCAAGGCTCTACAAAAGAATTGTTGTTACAGAGGGTGAGTCAGTCAAATTTGAGACTAAACAGGCTTGTATATGAAGCAATTTCAGATTGGGTGAGGGGGGGGGGGAGGGGGGATAAGATTTGTCTCACTGGTTAAGCCCAATAAGGGCATTACTTCTTTTTAGAAAACTTTACTGGAACGGAAAAGAACTTGATAATTTCCTTTCACTCTAAATTATTGACAAATTAACCTTCATTTTACCATTGAAGTTGCAAATTGTACATACATAACACATAACAACTTAAATGAATTTACATGTCTATTTCAGCTATTGGATGAAGTGTCAGGGTTATTTGGTAATCCACAAAATCCAAAGTTAGCCCCTATTGCAAAAAAGATATACAACGAATTTGGACGAGAAGTTAAAGATGTGTTCAGCTTGAAGACTGATGATGAAATCTGGGTGTCTTTTGGAGAAAACTATATATCACCTTTCAGTAAGTCGCCTGTAAAATACTCAGTGAATTCTATTATTGATGTTGTTACTTCACTTAGTCTATTGTTTAATACTTTACAGTTGTGTTTCTCGGCTCCGACTTCTGACATTTCAGGGATGCTTTTTCAGTGTCCACATCCCCACTACCAAGCGATGTACTGTGTTCAGAAAATCACAGGATAAGGGCTGAGGCATGTATTGGTGCTTCACTTGATCATGATAAAGAACTAAGAAAACTGTTTGAAATAAGAGTAGGGTTATAAATGCTCGGTTCTCCTAGCTTTATCTTCTCTCTGAAATGTTCAGAAATGAACATAGCTACCGAATGTGCCGTTCAACATTACATATGGCAGGTTCTGTGTCGCTGATTTGAACTTTGTAAAGCATTAGAGTTAAAGATTTTATGTGGACGGCTGGTTTCTTGGTAACATCATTCTGGGCTCTATGCTTTGAACCTTCCTTGAAACTATTATTGTGAAGAAATGACCGTGCTCCACATCTGGTCCTTTTTATCCTGATTAATTACCTGCCTTGTATCATTGTTTAAAAACTTCACTATTAAAATACAAAATATTTATCTTATTTCCAGCATATCAGTGTTCGAACTAATTTTTTTAAAGCACTAGCCCGAACTATATGTGGACTGTTGAAAATAAACAATTTACCACTAGCCCAAATACACAATTTTTAGAAAGATCACTAGCCCGATAAGAAATTTACTAGCCCATGGCTGTGGGCTAGTAGGTTAGCGTGAAGACTGGCATATTGTATACAAGTTATATTTGACAAAGCTGGGTGTTAAGACATTGTGTACCAAGTATTTGGTAGGAAGCAAGTAATTTTGATAGAACAAATTTCACTATTTTAATACCATATATTTATACATTTTCAGCGTATTGTATACAAGTGATATTTGACAAAGCTGAGTGTTAAGACATTGTGTACTAAGTATTTGGTAGGAAGCAAGTAATTTTGATAGAACAAATTTCACTATCTTAATACCATATATTTATACATTTTCAGCGTATTGTATACAAGTGATATTTGACAAAGCTAAGGGTAAAGATGTATTCGGTGAGAAACAAGTGATTTTAAGAGAACAACTTGTACCAGAGGATAGTTCTCTGCCAGGATTTGCCGAGTAAGTGTTTCTTTAGTGTTTGTTTCTTATTATCTGACCAATTTGTTTTGTTGGCTTGCATTAAAGACATTTGCTACAGTTTGCTAGTTTTCACATAGACATAATTATAGGAAAAATGAAAACTGAACAACAGATTTTTTTGAACTTTTGCATGATTGTAGCATGATAACAGAAACATTTTAAGTGAAAAAAAATTGGGGGTCACTGATCTCGTTTTTGAGTTATCTGCCCTTGTATTTGGATTTTTGCTTTTTTTAGGTCATTTCAAGGGCAGATAAAAAGTTTCCTAAATTTTTCCTGTATGTCTATGAGAAAAATGTAGCGAACTGTTGCAAATGTCTTTAAAGGAACTTACTTTTAATTATCAATTAAATTGTCTGCATGCAGCTTCTCATTTTTTGTGTTTGTATGTTGTATACATATAATTTAAAGGGCTCATTGTAAGAAGGGCGTATCTCTATTTTTGACAAAGAAGGAGACAGATATTGTCTTACACTTACATCTTTGATTCTTCCTATTTTATATACTGGTAATAGAATAAATTGTATTATTGGTGTATTTTCAGCTATGACAATTATGATGCTAGTATTGGGTTCCCTGCAGTTTATGAATATGAGACATGTAAATATGAAGGAGAAAAGGCTCAGGTTGAAGCATTAGCCAGTATGGCAGAACTAGATCCTAGAGGTCATTATCTACAGTTTATGGTAGGTAACTTTATATCATTGTGAATTACAAATCTGTGTTGATGATCCATAATCTACTGTGACTGCTTTTTTGTGATATTTTTACTGAGTGATTACTTTTGTTTTGCTATGTTAAAATGCCTCTCTTTTTTATATATCTGCTTAAAATTTAACATTTTTTATATTTTTGGAGGCAATGTAGACAAAAAGTTGAGTGTTGAGACGTCTGATTCAACATTCTTGGTTTGAATCCAGTTATTGGCAAATGTTTACCAAACTTTTACATGCACTGAATTAGACCTTAGCAATGGCTACTGGTTAAAGCTATTTGACATGCTATATACCATAAATACCCTACTAAACCCAAAACACTAATTACACCCCCTCTGATTTGGAAAAAAGCGTATCTACATGACTGTATAATCAGAAAATGATGAGAGTCAATGGCATTAAATTGGATGTTTATGGCATTAAATTGGACGTTTATGGTATTAAATTGGATGTTTATGGCATTAAATTGGACGTTTATGGCATTAAATTGGATGTTTATGGTATACATTGTACTGTACATACTGTCACAATTTCAATAAACCTAAGTAGAATATCCTTTATGATTTACAATGTATCGGATAAAACTTTAGAATCTGCTTTAATTAGGGATCAGTCTGCTTTATATAACTATTAACCCTTTTTTTGAGTTAATATGAACTATATCTAATGTTACTGTAATGTCTATTATATCTATTTGTAGTTGGATCCATCCAAAGTTTTATATCCAGAAATTATCATTAATCACAAATTACCCAAAGGACATAAAGAACTTTGGCCATCAGAGTCCCAAATCTGGGTCATATCAAAGGTAAGTAGTTTCTTGTTAATTGTATACTATGTTCTGAACTTTAGTTGTTAACTGGACAGGGGCCCTTATTGTTGTTGTCTTGTCTTCAAATCTGCCCCTGGTTGCATGCATCATTGATGATGTGGTGTAAGAGTCATTTCTTCTATGTAAATCAAGCATTTACTTGTGGTTATGACATTGTAAGCTTGCCCAAAGTTGAAAAAATCATGAAATGTTTTTTCACAAAAATTAACATTAAAACATTACAATGCAATTACTTTCTGCATATTTTCACATATTTTGTCACTAATTAGGGGACTTAGCTGTTTGTATGGTACCTGTTTGTGATATCTATCAATCTGATTAAAATTGGATCATAGATCCACTACCAGCAAGTAGGGCTGTGCCGAGTATTCGGGTATTCACGAATCAAATTAAAAATTTGAGTATGAATAATCGCCATTACTAAGATTCGTGGTTCGCGATCTTGTTTTTAACAAATTAAAAGTGTATTCTTTGTTCTTAAAAAAATCCCATTTTTCTGAATGAATATTGTTATTTCTCATCATGGACTACTTTGTTTGCCAAGATGTCCAATAGGTTCTTTAAATACTGGTAATGATCCTGGTAAATCAATTAACTGGAAGGGAGTGCGTATCAGTTTAAGTTTTAGATGGGTTACTTGATAACAAAAGATTCATGATTCGATTTGTAGATCGTAAGTATTGATTGGATCGGATCGGATCGTCACTTACCCAACGATCCACAGCCCTAACAGCAAGTACCAAAATGGGACCGAAGTTAATTAGAAGGCATATATGTATAGATTTATCTTTTGAAAGAAATATTTTGTTGTATATTTTCTGGGTTTTTTTTGTAGTCTGGATTTATCTACATCAAACCATTCCCACAGCTATGTCTAGCTGTCACAGAGACAAAGGTGGAGACAAACCTGATAGGTATGGGTGTCAGAGTCACAGGATATGTTGTAAGTTTACAGAAGAAAATGGTAGGAAATCCCCATCAGCTCTGGAATTTCAATGCAGATGCTACAATATCTTCTAAGGTAAAATAAAACTTGTTATAAGATATGGTTCAGTGCCATAAGTCAAATTATTTCAGGTTCTAATCTTATGTAACACTTGTGTCAAATCCTTTATTTAATCATGAAAAATAATGACCATATAATTTTTCATGGCATCAACATCTAATGATGCAGGGACATATAGTGAATGCCTTGTCTGTATAAGGTTAAGTAGATTTTACTGTTTCTTCATGCATGCCACTGTGAGCAAATGCGTTTATTTAAAGCAGTTTGTTGTCGTTGCACAATCACTGTTCTTAAGTTAGTATTTAACTCAGCAGCAGTTTGTCTGATGGTAAACATGATCAAGACTAAGAAGGGACCTTTTTAGTTAAAGATTTATCTTCTAACTATCTAATGTTATTGGGAGAAAAACACAAAGAAAACGACACTCAATACAAAGGAGTTGTTGGCAATAGTTATTTATAAAATATTTATTAATTAGGAAAATTCATATTAGCCAAGTTATTTATCCTTGGTTAGCTGTATTGGCCTACGCCCTCGCGGGGACTTAGACCTTGCACGCGTCAACCGACAAGAGAACTTAGTAAGAAATTTGAAAAAAAGGAAAGAGATATAAAAGTAAGAACATCAGAAATTTGAATTTTCCTAATCAATAACATCATAATATTTCTAAGGTTTATTAATATATTACTATAATTTTAGGCCTATCCAGAGCTATTGTTGACCTATTTGGGTAAGAAGTTTGGTGAGGAGACAGATGATAGTGTACAACCAGAAGGTGTACCTCCTGGTACCAGAATATACCTAATAGTCTCTGATCCACTCACCAAGAAAGCTAAAACCTTACAGAGGTTTGTCACATGTTTAATTTATGTTTTAAGATAAATTCAAATTAGATTGCAACTTATCTGATGCAAGTTTTTATACTTTAATGAATTCTTGAAGATTTTTAATTTATTTACCCAAATGTGATAAATCAATACCTGTTTTATTGGTGAAAATAAGTGTTTTTTTTTCATATTTTCTTTTGTAACAGAAATCATATGACATCATTCTTATTTTTGCGATGGATTTTGTTAATTTTTTGTTAAACTAGTAAGCTAGTTAGATGCTAGTATTATACATGGGTGTTTATTGTATCTCTAGATCAATTCTTCATCATTTATAAATTTAAAAACTTTTTAATGTTTGCTCTGACTTTTTGTGTAAAGAGAAAATATTTCTTTAAAAGTCGTAAGATGATATGAAATGTCTACAAATGTTTTATTATTGGTTATCATGTATATTCCTGAGTAAACTACTGTTAGATTTGAATGATAATTTGTTTACCTGTGTGTCAGAACTATTCCTTGCAGAATAGTCCATGATCCAGTTAGAAGAATTGAAGCTGTTTAGCTTAAACACATACTTCTGCATACACATCATGGTTGTATTTTAATGATGTTAAAAATGAGTTATTGATCTCTCATCAGATTCGCCTTGAAGCAAGAGAAGTTTAATAACCTTGGTCAATGGAAGCACAACGACGCCACTAATCCTGAGTGGAATAAACAAGCTCTGTCTTGGCCTGTCAAATCAGACGGCGAGCTCAATATGGTAAATTTATCTCTGTAGTTTGATGTATCTGTAAAGTTTAATGTGTTCAAAACATAATGATGCTGTTGTCCAGTGGTTAGTGTGCTTGCTTTCTAACCCAGGGGTCAGGGTTTGCTCCCCAGTCACTGCAGATCATACCCTTCCATGAAAATTTGACATTATTGTCAATTTTCCTCCACATGAGGAGAGTTGCCGGTTTCTTGTGGAAGGGTAAGTTAGTACTGGTTCAGATGCAGTCCAGGAAAACTGGTTATGTGAATCAGCTGCAGTATATAACTGAAAATTAGTTGTAAAATCAAAAAAAAAAAATTTCCTCAATAAGTTGTCCATATGAAGAAGGAATATCGTTTTGCTTAATGCTAAGTAAGTGTGTCATATTTGTATTGTTTACAATATATTCCAGGATTATGATTGGCCCATGGAAGGATATTTTCTACCATTTGCTCCAAAACTACACAAGAAACAACAGACTGACAGTGATTTGTATGGCAGTAAGTAACCCCCTATCTTTTTCTGTAGTACACTACATGGTATCACTATGTGACATAATGCTGTTACTGTCTCCAAAAAAATAATACCTTTTTTGGTACTAATGACACATCTTAGGGTGTAGGGTTGTTGAAACATCTTTTTGAAAGAAGTTATGTGATAAATTTAAGAACTATAAAATTATGTACACTAAATAAGCAGTGTACAGGGCTTGAAATAATAAAATCTCTTGTTTTGGGATATTACTCAGAATGCTGACTTGCCATTGGCTTATTTCAATACTGTTCCCAGTATCAACCAATCAGATGCTTGATTTTTATATTCTTCATAACTGTAAAAGTACTCATTATTTTATTCTGATATATATTAATGTATATATTCAGTACTTCATATCTGTGTACTGGTATATTAATTTGTATTTAGTCCTCTGACACTGAGTTACCTGATATTTTTTGTTAGCTTGACATATCTTTAATATGTGGCTAATTGGTGACATATATACATACATTCTTCCATCAAGAAATTAATAAATGTATCTATATTTCTAGTGACTCCTCTACGACTTCTGGTTGTAAGAAACGGAGAAAGAAATTTATCCATGGCAACCCCAGTTGTTGGACCAAACCTTACCAATGTAAGTATAGCATTCTTTCAACATGTCCTAGTTGTACATAAGAAACTGTCAATGAGGTTGGTCTCATTTTGCCTCAGGGTATACAAGGATTGTATATCCTAACTAATCCAGTAAGGATGATTCAAACATGAGTTGGAAAGTCTTATCATACATAATAATACAGTCAAACCTGTGAACAAAGGCCACCCTTGAGAAAGACAAAATATGATCTATATTGATAGGTGGCCTTTATTTGGAGGTCATTTTCTTCTAAATAATCAATGAGGGTTTTAAATTGTATGGCTGTTATTCACAGGGTGGGTTTTATTCGGAGGTTGCCGCTAACACAGATTTTACTGTACATCACTCTCACTATGACAGAATCATAGAACTACTTAGAATTAGACCCGCATCTGTGGTCAAGTGGTTAAGGCTGATGACTTTAAATCACTGTAACCTCTCACTGATAAGAGGGTTGTGGGTTCGAGCCCCGCTACCAACCAAGTCACTTAATGTGAGAAAGTAGGCAGTTGCTTACGGAGGATGGGAGTCTGTTACTGGTTCTTCCTAGGAACCGTGCTTAGAACTGTTCAAAAGGGGCGTAAAACCCGATATAAACGAAAATCTTAAAATTTATGGCTTAAACTTTGACAAAGTTCATGTATATCATTTGATTATCATGTACAAGTAAATAATTCCTGTATATGCTGATTATGTTTAGTATAGACCTGAAGCATTTCATGGTTTTATCAATGTGTTGTAGCTACTAAGTGTCCTATCTTAAATAAAAAACTTACCACAAAAATTTGGTGACAATGTCGTACAACACTTCGATAAAACTGGCCCCAGATATTTTTTCAAGGCATCAGTTTATTTGTTAGAAATTCTAAAGGAACAGTTAAACTTCTGTCTATATACATTATATCATATTATATTGAACACCTTTTTAAGTTCTTATGGTTTTCCATTTACTCTGTTTACAGAGCTTTTGCAAAATTTTTGTTTTAATTATTCAGTTCATGAAGGATTTGTCTAAGAAGCCGCCCAAACCAGAGAAGAAGAATCGTCGTCGACAACAAGAAGAACCACTTCCTGACAATACTGGTGATAATATTGAGTTAGATGTCAATCTACATTGTCGAGATCTAACAATACGAGAACTAGAATTTAGCATGGTAAGTCTTCAGTTAATTGTCTGAGCTGTTTGATCTTTAGTCACTTCTTATACAAGCTACATCATACTGTTTTAACAATCAGTGAGTGTTTGTCTGATATGCATGTGATAGTCTTCATGCGTATTCATGTTATAATGTTTGTTTTAATGATCATGTTGTTTTGTTTCAGTCATAATGTTGTTTGTGGATATTTTACTACATAATGACCACATTTGAATTTAGTAGATGGTGTTTTTACAAATAAGATGTTTTTACGTGTTTTTACATAAAAGATAGTGTTTTTACAAACCTTGTGGGTTGATCAATAAACAAATTCAGTACAGTAGTTAGTATGTTTCACAGTTTGAAACTAATGCAGACCTGCCTCCATGGTCGAGTGGTTAAGGTCGCTGACTTCAAATCTCTGTAATCTCTCACAGATAGAGGGTCGTAGGTTCGAGCCCAGAAACCGACCATGTCTCTCAATGTGAGAAAGTAGGCAGTTGCTTTCGAAGGATGGAAGTCTAGTACTGGTTCTTTACAGGACCAATTTTTAAGTGAACTGTCCGCCTCATATGACTCTGACTGTTGAAAAGGGGCATAAAACCAGATATAAACAAAACGAAAAAGACACTAATGCAATATCCAAGATGCGCGCAAAACAATAAATACTGTTCTTATATTTCAGTTTTTAGATCACTGTACATCCCTACTCAATCTTCCCTTTGCTGGACGTAGAATGTTTGACGAGAATGGCAATGAACATTTCTCACTGAAGACATTGAAACGTGATCAGTTGGTCTACGTGTCCTGTGGTGAAATATGGACAGACCCTAACCTGACACGAGCTGAACAACAACGCAGATTCTTATTGTCGCAAATATCACAAGATGTTGCCAAGTTACGCCAATATGCTTCATTACGCAATCCTGAAAGTAAGGGAATTTTTGTTTACTGTTTTAAAGTTTACACATTGTTTTAACTTAATTAGTTGTGGTGAAATATAGCATGGTCTGCATGTTGATTTTTATTGTTATAACCTTAAACGAAATACTCGATTCCTTCGTATTTTAACAGTGTTAGAATTCAGGTATAATGAACAAACACCTTCTGTTGTACATTGACAGCAATCCAAAGAGTCGCAACATTTTCTTTTGTGTTTGATTTACTGATATATAGCAAAAAAAGGAAAATGAGGTTTACAGTGAAAGCACTGATATTCTGTCTGATTTAATTATACCAAAATCATTGCACTATCCCCCCAGGTCCCGCAAAAATTATATCTAAATTGTGTATTTTTGGGACAGGTTTCTTAGATATAATGCAAAACTTTCATATTTTATGATACACATTGGTTATAATCTCAATCAAAAAAAGTATTTTGTTCCTTAAGTATCTATGTCAAGTATCATATATTTATGTGTGAATGTTTTAAGGATATGTGTTGGAGATAGACCCTGGTATGACACCTGGTATGCCAGTCACTGTCAGCAAACAATGGTCTAAAGAAGAGGAAGATATAGATCTGGACAGACAAAGTTTAGCCTCTGGAAAGCCACCAACAGTTGATTCTAATCCCCCAACTCAGTAAGTTAATGTTTTTATATACCCCCACCCTCTATCAGTGTGTTGTGCATAAGAACCAGACCCGTACCTCCAAGATCAAGGTCACACTTGAAGGTCAAATATTGAGTTTGCTTTGTCTCAGCTGCAACTCAATTGTTCATTGAAAGGAATCCAATTTCTTAATTGTTAGTGGTGGTAAAAAATGTCCCTTTACAGTGACCAAGGGTGAAAATAACATTAACATGTCTGTGTCTAAGTGGCGTGTGTGGTTTTCCTCATATCTCTGACAAGCTCTAGTTTCGAAATACACTGTATTAGTTTTATGTTGACCTTTTTGTTCACTAAATAAGAATGAATGAATCAAAGCACTGAATGAATTGTAGGTCAATGATTTCCTGTGTCATGTCTTCATATAGATATTTTATTTCAGCCTTAATGTTTTTACTTTTTACTTGCAACCTTACCACGGTAATTCTCATTTGATGACTTTATTGCAACAACTCAATGGAGATACCTATTTAAGTGAACTTCAATTTCTATTGGTCAAGCAAGTATGGTGTCTAGGTTTCTGTTGCTATCAGTCAAAAAATTGTATTGTTTTATGTAAAATTTTGTTTTGATTATAGGAATCCTGATGAAGGTGCTGGTGATAAATCTTACCACCAGGTGGCGCATGAAAAGTCTGAGCAAAGATTGAACAATTTGAAGTGGCCATGGGAAAGACTGGTGAACGTGAATAGCAGTTTTGATAATGACCCGGAGGCCAATAAATTTACTGACAGAGAAATGTATGAAAAATACAAGTAAGTGTTGTACATACATGTGATATAGTTAGTCTGTTGTCGCGTTAAAAGTGTCAGGAGGAATTCGCTAATTAACTTGCTAGTGTCAAAGAACTATTTTAGTTACATGCTATAGTCAAACCTGTGTAAGCAACCACCTCCTGATTAAGGCCATCCTGTGTATAAAGGCCATTAGTTTAAAATTGATTATTTAGAACAAAATGACCTCAAAAGAAAGGCCACCCATTAATAAAGGCCATTATTTCCCATGTGTATACATGTGTATGCCAAAACATTCAACAAGTAATGAAAAGTTATTCTGAAATATTGCACAAGAACTCAGTACTTGACTCTTTGAAATATTTTTTTTTTTTGTAGAATGTGATGAAATAGTAAAATCTCATCTAAACTAATGCTGTCATTGCGTTGTTGCACATATCTTGCATAGTTATTAGATTATAAGTGATTTGTGTATTTTTTCTACAGGCCTAAGACCGTAGCAAAGATTTCAAGAGATACTTTACAAAGATATGTGTTTGAAGATGGTTATATTGCTTTGAGTAGTAATCGTCAACTTGTCCTTGGTGTGTCGGAACCTGAAGGTCGAATTGTCGAGGTACATCTTGTTAAGAGAAGACCTGACGATATCTATCAACAATGGTGTATGAAGGAAAATGGGTAAATCTGATAATTTCATTTATAGCAAGAAATGTTTATTGGTTAAATAAATATTCTCACAAGAATTCATTCTTAACTTTCTTGGTATCCATAGTCCTTATTATTTTAAATTTCTTTCATTTGAACATCAACATTTTAAATGAAATCAGAAAAGAAAGATTTCCCTTTCATGTAAATTCTACTCAGATGGACCAGGTCCCATTTTTCTTGAGAAATGAGAGAGCCATTTGCTGTCTAAGCTGTAGACAATAAAACGGTACTTAAAGACTTTTTTGTATTTGCTTGTATTATAGATATTCATGTTCAAAATATTTAAAGTAATGTATTCATGAAGATATAACTTTATTCTAGAGAGATCCGAACACGTCATAGTCAACAGATGGTACTTACCGTCTCAATGCCAAACAATGAACCTTTTGCTGAAGATGAAGAAGGACGACCTTTGACCTTTGTTGGTTGCAAGGTCACTTTACAATCCCGTAGAAATAACGAATTTGGTAAAGCTCATCAGAGGTGGCGGTACGATGCTGAGACCGGTTTTGTTCATGCATTCTACGCGGACCTTCCAGATAAAGAAATAACTGCTGCTAACAAAGCTGATGTTTGTACATACGCCATTGCCAACACATCGAAAATTGATCAACCAGTATGTAGTGTTTTTTTTATGTTGTATTGGAAATTATTTTTATGTCACATGGTCAGACAATATTTGGAAGCCTGACCTATTTTTTGAGTAATTATCACACTTCAGAAGTTTGTTTATGTTCGAACTTGTGATGGCATGTAGAATGCTTAATTTTGAAATCTTTTAGTACTTAACTTATCTGTACCAACCATTATCTGTACCAACCAGTATAAATGATTGAGTAACGACAAGATATTTTATTCATTTTAAGTTGAATATTTTAAACGTAAACTATGACTGTTTCTGAATATAGAATTAGTTACATGTACTTAAAACTCTTGTTTAACAACCCTGCCTGTGTACTGTTGTGTCTCTATGTAAACATTGTATTATGGGAAGTTTGTCTAATTTACAGGGTTACTGTGCTGAGGTTCCTCTGCAGACAGCTTCTGATAGAGCCACAATGAAACGTATCAAAGTGTGCATGTCTTGTGCACGTGCAATGAGAGGCCGTTACAAAATTACTCGATTATCTGATAACACACAGTTCTCTTGTGCAATGGGACGTGGTAAGTTTATTTATTAGAACCTAAATGTAGAGTGAATATACAGGTTTACTTTGTTACCAAATAAAATAGAATGTGAATTATCTTACTGAACAGTTTTGACTACTGTAGAATCATTCATTTTCATTGGGGATTTAATTTCGTGGATTTTGTGGTTCGACTCATCCACGAAATCAAATCCCCACGAATTCAAATGCGGAGATAAGGCATTTCTTTTCAAAACTCAAAATCCACGAATTTATGTCCCCACGAAATAGCCTTTTTAGTAAAAACCACGAAAATTGAACCCAACGAAAATTAATGATTCCACAGTATTTGAATCAAATGATTGCTAAAATCTTTAAATCTGACCTTTCTACAGAACTTTTAAAATATTGTGAAAAAATCCAAATTAATACATTCACTTATTTTGATATCGTCCAGATTATAGACAGTTAGCTTGTGAGTGTTGTAAAGCTGTGGCCGTGGTCCCGTGGTCCAGTGCTTATTGCGCTGGATTAGTAGCCAGGTGATTCAGGTTCAATTCTTGGTCACAGGAGGTCTTACCCTACCATGAAAATTTGACAATGTCGATTTTTCCTCCACATGTGTAGAAGTCGCTGGTCCCTGGTTGAAGGTAAGTTAGTACTGGTATTGGTTGGAATACCATCCAGGAAAACTTGTTGAATCAGCAGCCATATATTACTGAAAAATTGTTAAAAAACGGCATTAGACCCAAATAAAATAAGCATGTGAGTGTTATGGCTGTAAGATATTTAATATGGTATCTGATGTTGTTTTCCAGCGAAACAGTTAGGTTTACAGCAGATCGGAAGTTTCCGTGTTCTCAATGGTAAAGTTGATCTCTCCACACACGAGTATGAACTCACCCTACAAGATTGGGAAGATAAACTAGCCAAGTTATCCGAGGAAACAAGTAGCCGGGTGATCACTAAGGAAATCAATGTAGCCAGGACGGTACAGACTGTGAAAGTACTGGCTTATAAGAATGGAGAAGGTCGACTACGACCTGGAGAAATTATCTGTGGATCCAGTGTTGTAGGAGTAAGTAAAGTCACATCTGTCTTTACAGCAAACTCTGAATAAAGGCCAACCTGTGAATAAACTCTTTTAAATCTGTCACAAATTATTAAAAACAAAATGACCTTCAAATAAAAGCCACTTGTCAATAAAGGCCATATTTTGTAATAAAATATTAATTATTTCAACCATTTAAGAGTTCCATTTAAAAAAACAACAGTTTTTACATGTGATTATGACCTTTGTCTAGTATGACCTCCCTGTCTTTGGGTGGAGTGACTGATACATATTCTACAACAATATGAGGGCTGAGTGACAAATACACATTACACTACATACAAATACTACCTTCAAATATACATTTAGTTTCTCATACTTTATAATACAATATTTCTATAGGTTTTTATTGTAAACAAGTTGATGTTTTTTATTATCAGATATTGAACCAGTGTACACTAAGACTAGGTTTGAATCAAGCTGCAGTAAGGATGTATACAGAAGATGGAAGTATGATTGTTGAAGTAGAGGATTTGGTTGACTGGGCAATACAGAACTATAGAACATTGATGGCTGATCATCTTGAGAAGTTATATCATGGCAAGCAAGGTAAGAACAATGTCATTCAACTGATGGCCATGACCATGGTCTAGTAGTTAGTGCGCTGATTTTGTAACCTGGCATTCCAGGTTTGATTCCCAGTCATGGCAGCAGTGTTCGAACTAATTATTTTAAAGCACTAGCCCGAACTATATAAGGACTGTTGAAAATAAATGATTTACCACTAGCCCAAATAGACAATTTTTAGAAAGTTCACTAGCCCGACAAGAAATTTACTAGCCCCGGGCTGTGGGCTAGTGGGTTTATCATGAAGACTGCATACCCTTTATTGAAAAGTTTATTGTACACTATTTTATTACAACCAGACTAGTAAAGGATCATCATGATTCATTTTCAGAATTATGGCCCTTTTTATTGTGCGAATTTCATTTCTTTAAGATATTCTTATCTTTGTACGCTAAAATCTATAACTATTTCTAATGTTGCATGTTTGTGTATTTTAGATGATGCTGAGAGTTTTCAGCGTGGTGAAGGTGAAGGTCAGGAGAAAGAAGAAGGTGAAAGTCAACTTGAAGATGGACAAGATAAAGCTGGTAAGTTACCATAGTAACCTGTATTTGACTGTTTAAAATGGTTAATAATTTGTATTCTTGTGTGTTAAATAGTGGAAATACAAGTGATCAAATAGATTAAAGTCGAACCTGTGAACAAAGGCCACCCTTGGGAAGATATTATGTGGCCTTTAATAGGAGGTTATTTTGTTCTAAATAATCATTGATTGTTTTTAATGGAATGACCTGTATTTACATGGTGGCCTTTATTGAGAGGTGACTGCTAACACAGGTTTGACTGTAATTTCCTTACTGAATTCTGCCTCCAGTAAAAAGCATAACATAATTGATATTTCCAATTTCTTCTCGTTCCAATTTATAGAAACAGATCAGAAGGAAGCAGACAAGGCATCACGTGAGAGGGAATATTTATTGAGTCAAGTTCGTATGCCGTCTGAAGAAACAATTCTTAGGTATCCAATAGAAATATGGGTCTCCAGCGGAAAACCATTTGTTCCTCCAGAAGGTAAAATTCTGTCAATATCATAAACAATGTCCATATAATGGAATGTCCATATAATTAGAAATACAGTCCATATAGTTATGTTGAATGCCCATATAATTACAGATACTGTCCATATAATTAGGTTGAATGTCCATATAATTACAGATACTGTCCATATAGTTATGTTGAATGCCCATATAATTACAGATACTGTCCATATAATTAGGTTGAATGCCCATATAATTACAGAATGATACTATCCATATAGTTACATTGAATGTCCATATAATTACAGATACTGTCCATATAATTAGGTTGAATGTCCATATAATTACAGATACTGTCCATATAATTATGTTGAATGTCCATATAATTACAGATACTGTCCATATAATTATGTTGAATGTCCATATAATTACAGATACTGTCCATATAGTTATGTTGAATGCCCATATAATTACAGATACTGTCCATATAATTAGGTTGAATGCCCATATAATTACAGATACTGTCCATATAATTAGGTTGAATGTCCATATAATTACAGATACTGTCCATATAGTTATGTTGAATGTCCATATAATTACAGATACTGTCCATATAATTAGGTTGAATGTCCATATAATTACAGAATGATACTATCAGTATCCATATAGTTACATTGAATGTCCATATAATTACAGAATGATACTATCCATATAGTTACATTGAATGTCCATATAATTACAGATACTGTCCATATAATTAGGTTGAATGTCCATATAATTACAGATACTGTCCATATAGTTATGTTGAATGTCCATATAATTACAGATACTGTCCATATAATTAGGTTGAATGTCCATATAATTACAGAATGATACTATCAGTATCCATATAGTTACATTGAATGTCCCTGCAGTTTTGAATACTGTCCATTTAGTTGAAAGAATTGCAGTTAATATACATAATGTGCCATCTTTGTTTTTATGTTAACATTACTTATTTTCAGTCAGTTATAGTTGATCTGGAGCTTTTTGTGTTGTAAGATCAAGACCATATATTACACAGACTGTTGATTATTGGCATATGGCCCCTAACTACATGTACCTCATAGTTTATGTACGCAATAGTTTATGTATTTGTGGTTATTTATTTGTAGTTGTTGAATCAAAGGTAGAGAATCGTAAGAAGAAACGAGCATTTAGGTCGGCTGTGTCGTTAGAACTTGACCTTGAGAAACACGTCCTCAGACAAATGAAAGGTATTTATTTCATACATCTGTAGTGCTTTTTATTTATCATTTCACTTAATTGACTGTGTACTCAGTGAATAATCTGATCATATAAACTGAGTACTCTGTTTATATGATCAGATAATGAACTGTGTACTTTGTTCATATGATCAGATAATTGACTGTGTACTTTGTTCATATGATCAGATAATTGACTGTGTACCCTGTTTATATGATCAGATAATTGACTGTGTACTCTGTTTATATGATCAGATAATTGACTGTGTACCCTGTTTATATGATCAGATAATTGACTGTGTACTCTGTTTATATGATCAGATAATTGACTGTGTACCCTGTTTATATGATCAGATAATTGACTGTGTACTCTGTTTATATGATCAGATAATTGACTGTGTACCCTGTTTATATGATCAGATAATGGACTGTGTACCCTGTTTATATGATCAGATAATTGACTGTGTACTCTGTTTATATGATCAGATAATTGACTGTGTACTCTGTTTATATGATCAGATAATTGACTGTGTACCCTGTTTATATGATCAGATAATTGACTGTGTACTCTGTTTATATGATCAGATAATTGACTGTGTACCCTGTTTATATGATCAGATAATTGACTGTGTACTCTGTTTATATGGTCAGATAATTGACTGTGTACTCTGTTTATATGATCAGATAATTGACTGTGTACTCTGTTTATATGATCAGATAATTGACTGTGTACCCTATTTATATGATCAGATAATTGACTGTACTCTGTTTATATGATCAGATAATTGACTGTGTACCCTATTTATATGATCAGATAATTGACTGTGTACCCTATTTATATGATCAGATAATTGACTGTGTACTCTATTTACATGATCAGGTCGTAGATTAGATGAGTTAAATCCAGGTGAATACAAGGGAACAAAGAATAGTAACAAACCTGTGGTTGTTGAAGGTCATTGGGAAGAACCAACGGCTGAGGAACAACAGAAACATGATACTGTCCATAAACTACAGGTTAGTAACTTTAAACAGTATGTCTCCATTCTTATATTATCATAATATGATTGGTACATTTAAGTCTCAGTCTAGAATTGTTAAAAGTGCTAAACATATCATGTAAATGTGGTCTGGAATTCAGGGCAGCTCATAATTTTGTCAGTGGCAATTTGCAAGACAATAAATTAATTGTAACTGTGTATTTAAGCCACCATTTACATCATATTTTGTTAAGTTGATATTCATTAGCTGAAGGTAGTAATGATAGGTCACCCTGGCAAACTGGTAAAACTAGACAATGTTATAACACTATCAATATACAGTGTAGAAACTGACAAACATATTTTAATGTACGGTATAAGTTTGTATTATATTATAATATGCATGATTGTTACAGGAACATCTTGATGAAGTGAAGCAATACCAGAAAGAAAAGATGCTTCCCTTACAGTTAGATCTGAACAAAGGTTTATACAGACAGCCTGATACAGTAAGTAGAACATATATCAAAGTACTGAAAGTACTCTGACATGGAGACCATGTCTCTTTATGTGAGAAAATAGGCAGTTGCTTACGGAGGATGGGAGTCAAATACTGGTTCTTCCCAGGAACAATGCTTAGGTGAACTGTCTGCCTCATATGACTCTAACTGTTGAAAAGGGGTGTAAAACTTAATATAAACAAACAAAATCTGACATTGAAACTGAACTAACATAGGCTTGCACTGCAACATGAAAGGGAAACTAGTTTAACAAGTGTGTGGCGGTTGTAGAAAAACATAGTACTTTGGTCTGCATCAAATTCATCTATCGTTCAGTTTCCAATAACAGCAAGAGTTACAAAATGAATGTCTACTTTTATTGCGATTTTGTCAATATAGATTATTATATCACTATAAGCATGAAGAAGAAATTATTAATCAAAAGAAGAAGCATAATAAAGAAAACTGATAGTTTGACATTTCAAACTTCAGTGGGCCAATAAAACAATATTGACTTGAAACAACTTAAAGTAGAAAGTCCTTTTCTCAATATTTTTAAATAGTATGTTTTTCATCATATAAACATTGAGTATGTTTTTAATTACAGAAAAGAATTATAGTTTATCCAAATGGTGAATCAGTTGAAAGAGCTGCTAATATCTGGGGTGACAGTTTCCAGCAATTGCTTGACAGTGCTACTATGAGACTGAACCTTTGGCAACATGCCAAGAGATTTTTCACTATGGAAGGAAAAGCGGTATGCACTTTTTTATTTCAGTTAAATCTTTTCTTTCTTTTCTGAATCAATAATTTTCTATTCACACCAACATTAGAAACATTAATCTTTGTTTGTGTATAAAACATTCAAATAAAAAGTTTTTATGTCCCTGTATCAATAGATCGGGGGTTTATTATTTTTGGCCTGTTTGTTTGTACCAAACTTAAACCTTGCCTATAAAATCAAAATGCTTCCACCTACTTTCATCAAACTTCTTATGTTAATTGCTAATGACAACCTCTACAGGACCTATGCATTTTCAGGTCAGTAGGTCAAGGTCACCCTGAGGGGGCATTTTATTTTAGAAAGATATCATGTTAAGTATGTTTTACTTAAATAACAATCTTCATTTTTCAGGTTACTAAGTATAAAGATATCAAGAAGGATCAAGTACTGTGTGTATCTACTGGTAAACCATTTAAGCACACCCAGACAAGTCGTTTAGATGTTGAAATCAAGGCAAACTGGTCCCGTGCACATAAACAATACGGTCTAACATCGACTGATGTACAAGTGGAGGCCCCAGAGAACCCTAAAGTCAATGTAAGTGGGAACTGATGCTATCTTATCTCCAAACTTCATTCAGCATGTAACTTAGGATAAATCACTTAAATATTTAGTCTTTTACTGCACGGAAATTTTTTGGAGTTTTTACTTATATATAATTATGCCAACTAATTTACATCTGGGATATTCCCTTTTATGCATGGCCATAATAATGAAGGGACCAGGTTGTACCAAAATCATTTCATAAAAGACCTTGACAATTCACTGAACCAAGTTAGACTCGGGTGTATTAATAACTGAAGTCCAGTTTAAGTTAGTTCCGGCTTTGAGATTTAAATATTTTGGTGAGGCAAGAACATGTTATTTTATTTACAATCCATGATTAGCTATGTCTGTCCCTAAGATAAATGAATCTGATTTATAATTCTGTGTTCAACTCATGTTTAGTGTAAATCCTTAATATATTCTATTGGGGGGGGGGGGGGAGTGATAGTGCTTTGAATACTAATTTCAATTTCCATGAGTGTCCTGTGTTTAGAATTGGTAATTGTATTTTATTATCTTTTTAATATTAGATAATGAATTTACTGAATGGAAGTTTGTTCCAGGTAAACTTGGTTTGTTGACCAATAAAATATCCTGTTGTAATGTGAAACATATAAATGTAGGAACATACGCTTATTTGTAATATTGTGGTAGATTAGTTAAACTACTTAATATCATGAGATAGTTAACTGAACACTGATTGTGATGTCACCAAAATGGACTGATGTATCTATTTAGTTGACACTAGATGGATTACTCTTTATAAGAATGACTTCTTCAATGCTGTTATTGAGATTTTTTTTAAATTTTAGTAAAGTCAAAATGAATCCATATTGTATTTTCAGTGCTTGGCATTTACCGGTGCCTAAAAGTGTGTGTCTTAAATATATTTAATAACTGTTAATGGAAAAAAATTACATAAAATTTTACGGAAAGCTATACGTGCCAAAAATTGCAAAACTGCTTTTTACACACCTGTATTGTTGTTCTTGTATTGTGATCATGTAGTGGTTGCTTGAGTTACAATATCCAGAAATATTTACATGTAATAACCTTTATACATGTACTTTCCAATGAAGTCTCTTTTGAATATGTATAGTTTGTTGTAACAAAAGCTTTCCATTTTAATTCAACTGTAATTAACATATCTATGCGACCAAATTCAGGTTGATATTGCAGAATGGTATATATGAATAGACTATACCGCATCCATGACAAGATTATATTTTATATGAAGACAGCCTTAATTTTGTGTCTTTTTCTGATTTTTATCAAAATTTTGCGATTTTTGCCTTTTATTTATCAACTTCTATCTTAGATAACGGTTGAAAAACAAATGTTATCAATACTGTTTTAATTATGAAAATAGTCCAGACTATTAGTGATGGTTCATGTCAGTGACTAGTTTCCATACATGAAGTACAACTAAATTTGTCCAGTGCTTGAATACGCTATCAGACTTTTTTGTACAACTTGAATAAATATGTTTTGCATTCTTTGACTTGTATAGATACATGTAGGACTAGTTAGTAACAGATAATTATGACAAAGACTGAGTTATCCAGATATATACTGTACAATGAATATATTTTACAGGTTGATCCATTTGGACCGCCAGCTCTGGCATTGCCTCTGACCAATGGTGACACATCTAGACCACCACGACCAGGCACAGCAAAACCGCAGTCTACAACGTCATAAACTCACCTTATGGGGAAAAAAATACTGTGAACTAGTAAAAAAACCTTGACTTGTACTACATTTGTAGAAATCTCTAAGTAGATTATAGATAGTACATTTTGTCATGTAGACATCATCAGTAATGTACTGTATCGTCTAGAGGGACAGTAGAACGTTTGTACATGATAGATCACTCAGCTACCTGTACGTGAATACTGAAGAGAGCTGTAAATAAGTTCTCTGTACAACTAAACATACAGATGACTGCTCTCTCCTGCATCAAGCTGGTAGCAAACAGAATTGTCTCCCTTTGAAACTGTATTCAGTGTCCACTATAGGTGGGTTGGAATTTTGCTATGAGTCTGTAGTGGGGAGAATTCCTGCGTGTCTTCACGATCGAACGTAAAAGATATCTTTATTTCTCTACATTAAATATATTATATCACATCAAGCTAATTGCCTTTGTGGACATGTCATAAATTATATTTGTATATATCATGAATTCTTTTGAGGTTTTCATTCCTTTAGTTAGGATTTTTTAGACAAGAATTTATACATTTTACTCATTTATACATTTTACACCTTGCATAATGCTAAGATCTTGTTTAAAAAATGCCACTTTTTTATGTTTTTCCTGTGATGTTTTTTTGTTTATACAATAATTATGTTTTATGAAAGTAAAAAAAACTGTGATAATTAAAAAGACTTTAATTTCATGTGAATTCAACAAAATCCATTTTTGTAAATATTTGCAGAGCTCTTGTTAAGTGATTTATCTATAGTCACAACTCAAACAAGTGAATGAAAACAAAATATTGTAACATTTTATTTGTTAAAATTTTTAAGTCTTTTGAAGTTATTTAATAATAGATTTACATCTATGCTTGAGACTGCAATGATTGTCTTAAAGTGTTAAACTGAAATAAAAAGATGTTTTGCCTTTATCAAGAAAACCATTTTATTTTTATTTTAACTTCACTAGATAGATGGTGTAAGATATTGTACTAGATCTATATCTTTAGCTTGCCTTTATTGAGTATGTTATATTTATAGTATATTTACACATATCTAGGAGTAAACATTGAAGTAGAATTGTTTTGTATAGTGTTCAAATTCATTATTATATCAATCAACAAATTTATCTGTGATAGAATTTTCAACATATCAAGATGCGTCACATCAGTGCAATAAGGTTGTATCTTGTTATTACTCAAGTTTACAGGTACAGCCTTGTTGAACTGTACAGACACTTCTATATAAACATGTACGATTATGTATACATATCTATTGTTAAATAAATTTATTTATTTTATACATTTCTTAAACATATCAACTTCAGTGTAAGGTGTTCAACAATTAAAAAAGTAAAGATGAAAAATCCTTTACTCTTTATGTATATCGAAAAAAAAATCATATCATAGTAAAAATAAAGCAGGGGTAAGAGTTTTAATTGGCTGTTTCTGAGCTTGGACTTAAAATTGACCACTGATAAGGTTGTATTCTGAAACAGTCTTCTGTTTACATTGACTGTTTATCCAATCTACTTAATTCATAATCAAAAACATGCAAGCCAATCATGGTGTAAATTACCATAAAATGCAATTAATTTCAATTGCTGTATTATACAACTTAAAACCAGACTCAAGCATTTTAAATATTTGTGAATATTGTTGTCATGCATTACATGTATACAGTGGACCACCCACCTAACTAATCAAGTCATTACTTTTAGTATTGTGTTTATTTTTATGTTTTTTTTACTTTTATTTTTTTTGCTTTTTATTTCGTCCAGCCGTCCCATTTTGTTCTTTACAGAAACACTGTATTTGTATGAAGTTTACTTGACTGTGTTTATTTCAATCCGTCGCATGTTTTGTGTTTTGTATGTTTGTGTTTATTTCTTGCTGAGAGCTCTATTTTTCATTTAGTTACATTAGTGTGTGTGTGTTTTTCAAGGTATTTGATACATGATAGTATAAATAACCCAGGTGAATGTACACATGATTATTTTGTTTATATTAAATTCTCATTTTTTGTTGCTGATCTTTGTGTTAAACCTTAAACCACTGATTTTGTTAAGCTTTAAAACTGTTTGTTTGGCATAACATCGAAAAAAGAAAAAAAATGTCAGGTGATCATGTGGAAGAAATATTTTGTCTTATTTTCTAGACATTCATATATGTTTCTAACTTGTGATCAGCTAGACAAAGAGTTCCATTTTAACACCCTAGAAAACCTGTTCCAAGTCAGCAGCACACATTGGCTGTATTCGTGAGTCTGTTCGAAAATACCAAACTTACAAGCTTCTACATACTCAAGCATTTTTAGTACATGTATTTACTTCTCATTAGCAGACATGTGTTTTTCATAATTTATACAACATACATATATGATCATAAATTCATAATGTTTATTTACATAACTTAATTACATATAACCCCAGCTATCTGGTAGTTTACAGAAGTAGGTAAAAGGGTAAATAGTTCATGATTTTCATTTAATAAGTCACCATCTCATTATCATGCATGTATACATGAAATTTTAGCATTTTTATTGTTTATTTTAGGTACATTTTGTTTTATGATAAAATGTGATATACATGTAATTGTGTGTATTTAATTGTTAGTGCTTTCAATTAATAATATGCCCTGTCCACATATCATTTGAAACTCATTTCCATGAGAGCTTTGTATTTATAGTAGATGTTTTTTGTTATAAAAGGTAGAAAGTAAATGATTAGAAAATAAAAAGGCTTGGTTGATATATTTTTTGTTATTTTAGAACTACATGGATGTTTACAATAACCTAGAACATATTTGAATGAGGTAAATAATAAGATACAGCGAACAAGTAATATCTTCTTTCATTTGAGTGGGTTTAATGCTGTTTTTCAATGATACTGTATTTTCATTTATTTTCGTTGGGCTCAATTTTCGTGGTTTTTACTAAAATGGCTATTTCGTGGGGACATAAATTCGTGGATTTCGATTTTTGACAAGAAATGCCTTATCTCTGCATTTAAATTTGTGGGGATTTGATTTCGTGGATGAGCCGACCCACGAAATCCACGAAATTAAATCCCCAACGAAAATTAATGATTCCACAGTATTTCAGCTTATAACGACAGCCAGTTCACTTAACCTGTTTAATTCCTGGACTCAGATTCTAACCAGTACTATGTTACCCTACCACAATGAGCGTGCAACTTCTCCAAATCAATATCTTAGTAAATTTTCATAGAAGGTTATGATCTGCTGCTACCCGGGTTTGAACCCATATTCCCGGGTTACAAGTCCAGCCCACTAACCACTGGGTCACCACCACCCCAAGTAATATCTGGTTAAATGTTGCTTGAAATTGAATGAAATAAAAAGGCTATTATGAGACAATCAATTTATTTAATACAAACAAAAATATCAAGATGACAACATCATACATACTAAAATACTGTAAATTTTTGTCATCTTCAAGTATTGGCAGTTTCATGTTGTTCAGAATTGTTTGTGGTACTCAAAGACTTACAGGAATGACAGTACAAAGTTTGTTCATGATAGTGTTATACAGAACACATTCACTAGAGGAGCCTGCCCCTACATTCTGCTGAACCACAATAACAATATAGAACTTTTCCTGGCACACTGCCAACTTCATAATTATAATCCCAAGTCAGTTCAGAGCCTGCACTTATATACCTGAAAAAAAAAAACACATTAACAATAAATCTTATATTTCAAAACTATTTTACATAATTGCAATATACTGCATTACACATAGAAGGATAAAAACAACAGAACAAAACTGGATAGTAATCTCCCAGCCAAGTCAAAGGACCATACGCCACATTTTTATGTTGAAGGTCACTGAGACCTTGACCTTTGACCTACTAACCTCAGAATCTGTACTCAATAGGGGTCATCTACATGAGATGACCAACCTCCTGACTAAGTCTGAGGAGTGGAGGTCAAATCGTTCTCTAGCTATTGGTCAGACAAATTTTTTGTGTCCAAGGTCACTGAAACCTTGACCTTTGACCTACTAATAAGTTTAAACAATAACAATAGTTATGTACGATCCAAATATCTGCAACTCAATGAAGTCAGTACTCAATAATAACTCATGAAAAATCTACTTTGTATAAACTTACTGTCCAGCAAAAAATGCTATCCAAGGAAATCTGAGATCATGTGTATCCACAAATACATTCTGTACAAAAGCATTCGGCTGACAGCTATGCTGTAATACAAAGTTTATTGACAACAATTAATTAAACAAGCATAATTATAGTATGTTCATGTTTTGCTGTAAATCATTACAGAACATGTCAAGTAAATAAAAGAGGATGACCTCACAATGACTTTGAATATTGTCTACACCATACCTAAAACACAGGAAGAGCTTTTTAAAGACTTCCTATGATAAACAAAGAGTATTTTATAACTTGAAATGTATTCACATAGACTAGGACCTTGTTCATTATTTTACTTCAGACAATTCATAGTTGAGGCATAATGAAACAATGCGAAAGAAACAAATACATTCAGATTAAGGAAATCAGCATGATCATGTACACTATATTCTTGATAAGTCTTACATAATATTCACTTTTAAAACAAGAATTACTGTTTGAAATGAGAAGTACCGAAGATGTATAGTTTAACATACACCATAATCAGGACATATAACAAAATGAAACCTTAATTATAGGGACATAGAACTATTAGTGATACAATTTAGTTTAAAACTGAGTACTGTAACACAGGTGCGACCTCGACACAAGTGATTATGGTATTACAGTAAAAGGATAAATATTTGGTATTAACTTACATTGAGATATCTACCAATATTACCCATAGACTTAGCATCCATTATATAACATGATTGTCCATCTCTATAAAAATCTCTGGTCGTGCTGTTGTGAAAACTGTCCTCTTTCTCTTCTTCTGTAATAAAATAAAATATTTAACATGACCTGGACCATCCAATATTATCAAAATTAATGTTTTTAGTCTAAAAAATTCAAGAGGGACTGTCATGAGCACAAACAGAAGACTAGCTAAGGGTTACAGGTATATCAACATTTGTTGGACCATTGGAAGTAAATCCGACAAAAATGTTTGTTTGTTATTTCTAAATCTGATGAATGAGATATAAATATAAATAGATATAAATTCTAAATATTTTTGTGGAAGAACAAAAAAAATTGCATTCATAATGACAATTAGTAAAAATATATTGTAATTTTTTGCATACTACAAACAAAACAGAACTCTACGATAAACTGTTTACCAACAATAATAAATCTATCCACATACATGTACAAGATACTCTCAAAAATAAAGAAACATCTTACAGAAATTAGGAACTATCAGAATGTTTATTTTATCATCAAAAAGTAAAGGAGTCAAACTTTTATGAAACTTGATAAGAATCATATCTCTATATGTTGATAGCTCCATTCCTAACAAACTAATTAACAAGAGAAACAGTTCCATGAAGTAACAAAGTATAAGAGCATCATTAAGAAGTCATTAAGAAATCCTTAAGGTAAAAAAGAAAACATAACTCAAATAAAGTTGCTACGCGTTTCGTTATGTACTTCCTCAGTCAACTAGTATAATTATTGGAATGAAATATCATAAATCAGTTATTACTGGTATTTTTATATTAAGGAATCCTTAAAATACAGAAATTCTTTATCATACCATCTTTAGATTCCTTCTTTGATGATGGGTTCTGAGTTCCATATCTAGCACCTGTTGACCTCCCAATTCTACGTTTTCTATCCCCCGTTTCCTCAGCTGAAAGACAAAAATGAAGTATTCATATTTATGTTCAGACAAACCTGTGTTAGCAGCCGCCTCTGAATAAAGGCCACCCTGTGAATAAAGGTCATTCTTTTAAAACCCGACATTGATTTTTTAGAGCAAAATGACCTCCAAATAAAGGTCATCTGTCAATAAAAGCCACTTTTTGTCTTTCCCCAGGATTGACTTCCTTCAAAGGTTTTGATTGTACTCATATTTAGGTATTTAAATCTGAATGAGTGAAAGAAATATTTCAGCCCCAGACAATGATGATTGTTAAACAAATGTTCACATTGTAGTCTAGTAGTATGATAGTGCTGAAAGTAAAAGGGAACCAGTCATATCCAGGGAACAAACCAACACAACAAGACTGATCAATCTTACAAATATCAGTGTTACTGACTCCAGTATCTATTTACTGAACTTGATAATATCCATAAAAGTCAGTCAGGGAAAAATATTGAAAACTGGTTACTTCATTTATTCTATAAATACAAAGTGTAACACCAAACTGCAAGCTATGCTGTCAATTAGGCACACACAAAAAAACTAGAGCTGTCACAGAGGTGACTTATACCGCCGCTTTGACACCAATACTGCAATAGTACACTATGTTCAAGGGGACATAACTCTGCAATGAGTGAATCGCTGCGCATGAAAATTGTGTCTTGCACATCTGCACTTGATGGTGATAACATATTTTAAGTTTCATTGCAATAGCTTAAAAAATGTGGAAGAAGTTCGCTCCACAAACTTTATGCGGACGGACCGACCGCACGACAGAGTGACTCCAATATACCCTCTCTAAAACTTTGTTTGCAGGAGTATAATAAAACAATGAAATTAACGAAGAAATTCAATCAAATTTTTTCAAATTACACCAATAAATGATGAGATGTAAATATGATGATAAGTACTTTGATCAGTTGTAGGTTTATCTACTTCCTGTGGTTCAACTACTGTGGGTTCTGCGGGTCTGCTAGAACCAGAAGAACCAGATGTACTTTTCTGTGCCGTCTGCTTCTTCTTTACATTTCTATCACTTGATCTACAAACATAAAAGACAAAGCTATACATTAATATCAACCAAAGAGAAATTATAAACAGCACAGTTAACAACATGATAACCATAGCTAGATAAACTTCCCCACCCTGTCTGCACCATCTTAATACTGCACCATCTTAGTACTTCACCTCACCTCTATTCAAATTCATCCTTTTTCTTTCTATTCAATTCTATTTTGCAATCATTTAATGACTTACTAGTATATAAAACAAAACGCTGCATTCAATAAACACATATGCCCCCAGTGGTATGCTTCATTTAACCTTGTAAGGATAGATGGATGGAAGGATGGACAAGGCAATAACTATAATAACACTGCCATTATGTTCCATCCGACAATAAGAGTTATGATTACAGAAGAATTACAATAATTTGAGTTAATTATTAAACTTTGAAGGTATGCAGAATAAATATTTCAAACAGCAGAGTTTCCATATCATATCTACAATCTAAATTTAAATCTAAACAAAATTATGAAGTTTATGTCCGAAACTCCTTGTTTTACACTAACATACATTAGACTTCAGCAAACACGTCAAAGTACACAACAGTGATAATTCAAGTCATACGATCATCTAGACAGATATGAATCGATGACTATACATTGATCCATTTAAATGTTTCTTCATATTTAAGACCATGTACTCAAATATTGGCTCTTGATCACAGGTTCAAAATTGCTTTTCCACAACCATTAGCTATGCTTTAAATTTAAATTGTTCATATACAAAAGGTAAAGGTTTTGTTTATTATAGTGTCACCCCTATTGAAAGGGCCAGCTAAGTTGGCTTATGAGACACCTATCTTATGTTTGCACAGTACCTCCTGAATCCCTTCTCCTTTTGTTGGGTGCCTAGCTGAGATGGGTCTACGGTAACCATTATTTAACTAGCTGGCAGTTCACCAACCTGCATCAGTTCTAACCCAATCTCCACTGGGGTTCGAACCTTCGATCTCCCGCTCTGAAGGCAGATACCCTAACCACTCGGCCACGGTTGCCGTTATTACAAATTAAAATAGATAAAAAATAAGATTATCCTTATATCATCTGAGACATCAACAAAAGTTATGTAAATTCCCATCACCATCACAAACCCCTGTATGTTCAACAATGTGTAACATTCAAACATGAAAACATAAACTGTGAATGTTAGTACAAGAGTAACAAAATGATGGAAGTAATTAGATACCCCTCACAATCATTGTTTTCTTTCTTTTCTTGTTGTTTTGATTCCAGACGACTACTCCTTCTGTGAGCAAATTAACAAAAGGATAATGATGGCACAAAGTAACCTAAAGATGAATAATTGAAACAAAGAACCCCAAAGATGATTATTTGACACAAAGAAACCCAAAGAAAATTAAGATGATTACTTGACACAAAGAAACGCAAAGATGACTATTTGACACAAAGATATACAAAGATGATTTTTTGGCACAAACATATACAAAGATGATTTTTTGGCACAAAAGAAACTCATAGATGATCAGTTGACAAAAAGAGACCCAAAGATGATTATATGACACAAAAATCTCCAAAGATGATTATCTGACACAAAGAAACCAAAAAATGATTATTTGACACAAAGAAACCCAAAGATGATTATTTGAAACAAATATATCCAAAGGTACCCAAATTCAACCTTACACTGCAAGCCATTACAATTACTAACATTACATCAGTATTTTATGTATACTATAAAAAGGAACATACAATATTATCCAGTCAGCTCTTAGTTTGATATCACAAAAACAAGCATGATTTTACTAATATTCCATATGGCACTGTGAGTCTTTGAAAGCTGGATTAGGGTTAACTGTACAAACAAATTACCGGTACTGCTGGTAAAACTGAAAGCTGCAATCTAAATTTCAACTGAAAAAGCTTTTCAAAGAATTGGTGAAGGATTTTTATACCTATAAATATACTGACAAACATACAAGAAGACCTGAAGTATATATATACATGTATAATACAAACCTTGTACGATGTTCTTTACCAGGTTCTCCATCTTCAACACTTAACTGCTTCAATGTCTCTTGAGTAAATGACCTGTTCATAACAAAACCATTCATACATAATTATAAGATATTGAGTTTGTTTTCTGTGTCATTAAGATTTTTTGGGTGAGTGTTTATATATATATATACATATAACTAACCCTACATAGTTTTACAAATAAATACCACACAGAACTAACTACCAGTAAATGTTATTGCTCATACTCTTTATTTAGAATACTTACAATTGAAAATGTAGTATTTCATGTTTATGTTTGTCTGTTGTCTAAAAGCCCATTCAAATGCCGTAGTCATTTCAGAGTTTCAAAAAGAAGATACAGAAGAACCGGTCACTTATATCCCTACCCTTAATTCAAATACTTTTTCCTGATTCTTTATTGTTCCCGATGTAAAGCACGGATACATGCCTCACCTGCTTCCTGTGATTTTCTAAGCACAGTACTAGGCTCAGCAGTTTGGGACAAGGACACTGAAAAGCAAAATATAAGAAGACAGAGCCGAGATTTGAACCCATGATCTTTCAATTAGTAGTCCAGCGAGTTTCCACAACAACACAGATCCACCCCCTAAAGAGTAGTATTAATTCAGAAACAATGTGATACCACAAATTCAAGTTTCATTAATACGACTGATTATAAGTAATCTTTTTAATAGCTAAATGTCTGTAATGGCACAAAATGAAAGCCCATAAAGTTTGGAATCCTTTATCAAACTGGAAATAATCAAAAGGTTGCCAGAAAACTTCATTTCAATGCATTATCAAAAGACTGTCCTATTGACACAAAGAAATACATAGTGTCTAAGTCACAACCTACAGTAAGGAACTTTCTGACTATATTTGGGTATAGTAAGAAATTCCAAGTCTTCAGACAATTTTGAAAAAATTATCACTCACTCATCTGAGTCAGATTCTAGACCAGCATCATCACTTCCTTCAGACTCAAAATCTTCATCATCCTTACCAATACCTTCATCTATATCTTCCACATCACTTTCATATCCTTCTTTTTGTCTCTCTACAACCTGTAGCAATAATAGAACTAATTGCTCAATATATAAAATTCTACACACTGGTGTCCATATTTTAAAAATCCAATTCGCTCATGTTTGTATGTACACATGTACATGTATTTCTTTTCATTTTGCTTCACTGATATCCTAGGTGCATAAAAACCAGGAAGTGATTTGTTTCAGTGGCATTAAAGCTTAATGCTATTGTTCAACAATATGTCAGTTATATACAGCTCACCTTACCAGTTTTCATGGACAGTATTCTAAACAGTACAAACTTACACTACCACAAGGAGCTTGCAATTTATACACACAAGGAGGAAAATTAACAATTTTGAAAAATTTTCATTGAAGGGTATGATATGACTTACAGAGACTGGAATTCGAACCCGGGTGGTCCATGGTCCAGTACACTAACCACTGGCCACAGCCCTGGGAGGTGAAGAGGTATCATATCATACACTATCATAGGTATCATATCATACACTATCATACAGACAAAATTGTGACACAGAAACTATTACTAGAACAATTTCCCATATCTGAGAAAATATGTACGAACACATACCTCGATATAATCTAATTCTGCGAGATATTCATCTCCATATTGCTGTCCATCCTCATTGGCCCCTTGATCTGTTAGTAGTTGACCAGCATATATACAGATAAATCCTCCTTTAGGTATATCGTCCAGACAACGTAAACCCCAACCTCTACAATATACAAACAATGCTACGTCATTTTTTAAACAAGTATAATCATACTAACAACACATTTGGTAGAGAGCTGGGCTACTAATTAAAAGATCGCTACTTTAAACCTGGACACAATACATGCTCCTTGACAATCAGATTTAGGTTTTACATTTTATGATTATTGGTTCTCACAGGGGTATCAATAGTGCCAAATTGAAAATCCTGAAAAAATATATGTGGTTGACCACTTTCGCCAAAAGAATTCCAGATTAATCTGGAATTTTGAAACCCCTGTTCTCAATTGTCAACAATTGTATAAATGAATGAATAAACTAACAAATGACACTGTTGTTGTTAAACAATCATACTGACAGTTTATGATAAATGCATGTTATATTCAGTCAGTTAATGTTATATAAAGAGGAACAGTTAAAGTATTAGTTACAACCTGTATAGATTTGGCTGATAGATAAATTACCTTTTCTCAGTTTTGAACACCTGTAGTCTGTTAGATAGACCGTTCTGTACGACCCGATTACGACATCTTCTGTCACACTTACATCGAGAATTACACTCATATACTCTGTAACATACAAATAAAAAAATTGAATAATTTACATACAAATTTTACATCAATTGTGGAATAAGATTTTAGGAATTGTATCATTCATTTTCAAGGGCTGATATAACAGGGTAACCAAGTAGTAGTTAAAATCAAGAATTTTTAGAACTTGGATGAATTTCAAACCAATCAACAGTTTGTGTCCTGTTGTCCATTTTGCATCACCCTGACTAAGGGCAGACAATCACGATGAAAAATATACATAAATCCATTAAACATTTTACAGAATTATGATACT